>WNWK01000299.1:245000-265000 GCA_009830355.1 Cherax destructor | reverse complement strand
TGATGTACTTAAGAATTATCCTGGCTGATTATCACATATGCCAGTGATTTTTAACAAGTAGCTCCAGCTGTCTGTTCCACGGTGTCAGTGGAGGCTGTCACTGACTATCCCATCCTGCAGCAACACTGGGAAGCCTTAATTAAGAGGCACGGAAGTTCCCCAGTCATCTAATAACATGTTTATGTTTCCACTATAATCTACCTTGTCTACAATTACTGCCGCATTTCCTTGGTCTGTTTCGTAAGGTGAACTTTAGGATCTTTAAGAATTAAGGAAAGATCCTAGACGTCACCTTACGAAAGAGACAAAGCAAATGCGATAGTAATTATGGACAAGGTAGATTATAGTGGAAAAATGAACGTTACTAGATGACTGGAGAACTTACGTGGCTCTTAAGGACGTGTGTGTGTTAGGGATGACTCGCCTGCTGTGACATGCAAAGAGTTCGTTACATTTATTCGGCCCATGTACACACTCTCATATTAGGTTGCCTCCCCAACCAGCGAACCAGGTGCTAAGGGTTTGACGATTCAGGGGGCCCCATCGTCAGATCAGTATCTAGGTTCAGCCAATCATAAGGTGGGTCTGGCAATTGTGAAGGTGATGTGGTATCACTCACTTTTTCACCCTTGTCAGACTCATTCTACTGCTGGTTGAAGCACGGTGTTGTCTGTCTTTTGGCTTCTGTTGCCTTGGCTTACTATGGCGTGCACTTATATTACCTATTGCTGTATATAGTGTACATACATCTGTTTATACTTGATGAAAGAAAATACAATTCAAAGATTTCAGCTGTGCTTATTTTGCTCCAAGTTCCCTTTTACAACCAGGTTAACAGGCCTTGATTACCTGAGTTTTTAATACCTGCTCTTATGTCTTTCATTAAACTCCGTCCCGGGATGCTGCTTAATGTATATATGGCCATTTTTTCTCTCTAAAACTACTGTTTATTATGTATGTATTCAAATCCGTTCATATTCTTGCTTATTAACGTAATGTTTGTGTAAATTAAGTCTGCACAATGGAGTTTAAGTCTGCTGTATTTTAGTTTGCATCATGTGCAACTTGTCAATAGTTCAAGGCAGACCGAAACGTCTTCATAGCCAGCTTTCTCCTATGCGCGGGTTATTTGTGTACTGTATTACGCATCAGAAATAACCGAATATAATTATAACACTAATGGAATATAATACTGAGAAGTTGGTGAATTAGACATGGAAGGAGGTGTTGATTGGCCGGGAATTCTCCCGGTCCGGGTCTTTACCAGATGGCTACCCGGCTCCGGCTCCCATTAGACATGTATGCAACACCTGGGTAGCTTTATTTAGAAGATATTTTACCAAGTATTGCCAAGTATTGCACGATTTTTTTTTACACTCTTCGAAAAGAATAATCTTCCGTGTTTTTTTTCCTTTCATTGAATAAAACATAGTGGCATGGTAAACAGTGTTATCATCTTCAAAGAGACTTCGTATCTCTGTGTGTGGCTGTTTCTCTCTCTCTCTCTCCCTTTCTCATTTTCTCTCCAAAGGCTAGCCAATCTAACTTAGTCAAATATTCAGTAAGTACTAACCTCAATAAGGCCTTTTGTGACGTATCAGTGGCGGTATTCATATTGTTAGCGTGTTAACACACGGAGAGGAAACCCAACGTAATCACCACATATATATATATATATATATATATATATATATATATATATATATATATATATATATATATATATATATATATATATATATATAATATGTATATAAATGCACCACGCAGAAACAAGCTGGTATATACAGAGAAAGATCGCAGTCAGCAGGACTCGATGCTGCTACTGGGAAGGACAAGATTCCCAGGCAGGCTCACTGACGTGCCCGGGCTGGGAAAGAAACATGTCTTGTGAACCAGGCTGCCCAGTCTATGTGGCATTTGTGTGGCCGAGTGGTCTAGAACGCTATCTCTCTCTCTCTCTCTCTCTCTCTCTCTATATATATATATATATATATATATATATATATATATATATATATATATATATATATATATATATATATATATGCAATGAAACCCCGAAACAAGTGGTTTTCGACCCCACAACACATTGTCCCGCCTCAGAAACCACACAATGTACATATCACCTTATCCACTAGCCATAGATCCTACAAACAACATGAGCCTTGCGAACTAGACTTGTTTCATGTTGCGAGGACACTCGTGGCAGTGGTATGCTCAAGGATTTATTTCAGCCTCCTCCTGTTTGAATAACCTCCTCAACAAGCAGTCTGAAATTAATCCTTGAGCATACCACTGCCATGAGTGTCCTCTCAACATGAAACAAGCCTAGTTCGCTAGGCTCATGTTTGTATGATCGATGGCTGAGTGGGTAAAGTGACATGTACAATGTGTGGTCTCTTGAGGCGGGACAATGTGTCGTGGGGTCGAACCCTGGCCTGCCGCAGCTTGGTAAATGATATATATATAGCTATATGCCTTCCGTTATGCAATCAGCACATCTTCAGAAGTTTGTAATGTTGCAGACATGAGTAGGAAGTCCAGGTAGATTCGTTCAAGGAAACGGGTTCTAGCATACACATTTCTAGTCAAGCAGAAGTAGACATTCAGAGAGAACATGACATAAACTTCCTGAAGTAACGAAACCTACATAAAGCCTGGAATATAACGTGAAGATCCTTCAGTGCAGCGATCTCACGTGCGCCTTCTTGGTTTGATCCCTGGCAGGTTATACAGCCTCTTGGGTCCTCGCTGCTTCACTGACGGTGATAATCTCACTAATGGAACACAGTTGCACCGCCCTAACGACGACCGAGGAGGGAGTTCCCTTAACTGGTCCCCCAGAAGCATCCGCTTTAGCGAGGGCTTTGTGGCCTTGGTGCTATGGCAATCATTTGTATTAGCGAACTTTTTGTGGAGGTCTTGTTTATATATCTAACAGATATTACATATATATATATATATATATATATATATATATATATATATATATATATATATATATATATATATTTTTTTTTTATTAACACATCGGCCGATTCCCACCAAGGCAGGGTGGCCCGAAAAGAAAAACTTTCATCATCATTCACTCCATCACTGTCTTGCCAGAAGGGTGCTTTACACTACAGTTATATATATATATATATATATATATCTGTTTTAGTAAGAGCCTCGTTGGGCTCGTTGTATGAGGAATCATTTGTATTAGCGAACTCGTTATGGAAACTTTTCTTCCAATATTTATCTTTTTTTAAGCGATGGCCTTGTGTGGCTGGTGTTGAGGGACTCATCTATATTAGCGAGATCTTTGTGGGAAAGGGAAGGTTTCGTTCTATTTCCGTCCGTTTTAACGACGGATTTGTGTTAGATACAATATTTATCGAATTCATTGTGTTCTTTGTCTTGCCATAATTATCTGCTTTGGCTAGTATATTTATTGATGATTTAGCTTGTTTTAGTCGGACAATTGTTACCAAATTCACTGTCGCTAAATAATAATTTATACTTGATAAAATTAGGCACTGCCCTATGACATCCCTATTATGACTGTCAAAGGAATTTAAAATACATGAAATTGAAAATCATGAAAGAACTCAATAGCAATCAGAGTGGCCCGCATCTCTGATTGACAAGTCTCGCCTTGTAAGAAGATATTGGAATTCCCATAAAGATTCAGACTCTCTCACTCATCTTTTTTTGTGGAATGAAACCTCTCTCTCTCTCTCTCTCTCTCTCTCTCTCTCTCTCTCTCTCTCTCTCTCTCTCTCTCTCTCTCTCTCTCTCTCTCTCTCTCTCTCTCTCCGACACTAACCATCAGAGCAGTGGTAGTGTGGTGTGTGGCACTCACCGCAGTCAGGGTTATGGTGCCTGGCACTCACCATAACCAGAGCCAAGTAGAAGGAAGAGAGAGAGAGATATGAAGAGAGAGAGAAGAAGAAAGAAGAGAAGAAGAAGAAAGATCATTTATATATATATATATATATATATATATATATATATATATATATATATATATATATATATATATATATATATATATATATATATATATATATATATTTAAAATGTAGTGTTAGAGTGTTCAGCAGAAGTTTGTGGTTACAGGCGAGTGGGTGCAGGAGGGAAGAGGAGCGATTGGTGGAATGATGATGTAAAGAGAGTAGTAAGGAGAAAAAGTTAGCATATGAGAGGTTTTTACAAAGTAGAAGTGATGCAAGGAGGGAAGAGTATATGGAGAGAAAAAGAGGGTTAAAGAGTGGTGAAGCAATGTAAAAGAAGCAGATGAGAGAGTGGGTGAGATGTTATCAGCAAATTTTGTTGAAAATAAGAAAAAGTTTTGGAATGAGATTAATAAGTTGAGGAAGCCTAGAGAACAAATGGATTTGACAGTTAAAAATAGGAGAGGAGAGTTATTAAATGGAGAGTTAGAGGTATCAGGAAGATGGAGAGAATATTTTGAGGATTTGTTAAATGTTGATGAAGACAGGGAAGCTGTGATTTCGTGTGTAGGGCAAGGAGGAATAACATCTTGTAGGAGTGTGGAAGAGCCAGTTGTGGGTGTAGGGGAAGTTCGTGAGGCAGTGGGTAGAATGAAAGGGGTAAGGCAGCTGGGATTGATGGGATAAAGATAGAAATGTTAAAAGCAGGTGGGGATATAATTTTGGAGTGGTTGGTGCTATTATTTAATAAATGTATGGAAGAGGGTAAGGTACCTAGGGATTGGCAGAGAGCGTGTATTGTTCCTTTGTATAAAGGCAAAGGGGACAAAAGAGAGTGCAAAAATTATGGGGGAATAAGTCTGTTGAGTGTACCTGGTAAAGTGTATGGTAGAGTTATTATTGAAAGAATTAAGAGTAAAACAGAAAGCAGGATAGCAGATGAACAAGGGGCTTTAGGAAAGGTAGGGGTGTGTAGACCAAGTGTTTACAGTGAAACATATAGGTGAACAGTATTTGGATAAGGGTAAAGATGTTTTGTGGCATTTATGGATTTGGAAAAGGCGTATGATAGGGTAGATAGGGGGCAATGTGGCAGATGTTGCAGGTGTATGGAATAGGAGGAAGGTTACTGAAAGCAGTGAAGAGTTTTTATGAGGATAGTGAGGCTCAGGTTAGAGTGTGTAGGAGGGAAGGGGACTATTTCCCAGTAAAAGTGGGCCTTAGACAAGGATGTGTGATGTCACCGTGGTTGTTCAATATATTTATAGATGGGGTTGTAAGAGAAGTGAATGCGAGGTCTTGGCAAGAGGTGTTGGGCTAAAAGATAAAGAAGCAAATACAAAGTGGGAGTTGTCACAGTTGCTTTTGCTGATGACACTGTGCTTTTGGGAGATTCTGAAGAGAAGCTGCAGAGGTTGGTGGATGAATTTGGTAGGGTGTGTAAAAGAAGAAAATTGAAAGTGAATATAGGAAAGAGTAAGGTGATGAGGATAACAAAAAGAATAGGTGACGAAAGATTGGATATCAGATTGGAGGGAGAGAGTATGGAGGAGGTGAATGTATTCAGATATTTGGGAGTGGACATGTCGGCGGATGGGTCTATGAAGGATGAGGTGAATCATAGAATTGATGAGGGAAAAGGGTGAGTGGAGCACTTCGGAGTCTGTGGAGACAAAGAACCTTGTCCATGGAAGTAAAGAGGAATGTATGAGAGTATAGTTATACCAACGCTCTTATATGGGTGTGAAGCATGGGTGATGAATGTTGCAACGAGGAGAAGGCAGGAGGCAGTGGAGATGTCATGTCTGAGGTCAATGTGTGGTGTGAATATAATGCAGAGAATTCGGAGTTTGGAAATTAGGAGGAGGTGCGGGATTACCAAAACGATTGTTCAGAGAGCTGAGGAGGGGTTGTTGAGGTGGTTTGGACATGTAGAGAGAATGGAACGAGACAGAGTGACTTCGAGAGTGTATAAATCTGTAGTGGAGGGAAGGCGGGGTAGGGGTCGGCCTAGGAAAGGTTGGAGGGAGGGTAAAGGAAGTTTTGTGTGCGAGGGCTTGGACTTCCAGCAAGCATGTGTGAGCGTATTTGATAGGAGTGAATGGAGGCATATGGTTTTAATACTTGACGTGCTGTTGGAGTGTGAGCAAAGTAACATTTATGAAGAGGATTCAGGGAAACCGGCAGGCCGGACTTGAGTTCTGGAGATGGGAAGTACAGTGCCGGCACTCTGAAGGAGGGGTGTTAATGTTGCAGTTTTATAACTGTAGTGTAAAGCACCCTTCTGGCAAGACAGTGATGGAGTGAATGATGATGAAAGTTTTTCTTTTTCGGGCCACCCTGCCTTGGTGGGAATCGGCCGATGTGTTAATAAAAAAAAAAAAAATATATATATATATATATATATATATATATATATATATATATATATATATATATATATATATATATATATATATATATATATATATAATGAAAACATAATCAAGCCAAAACGAAAAGAAAAATCCCATCAGCTTCCAAAACACGTTTAAAACTCTGTCACTGAAAAAAAAAAAATTGTTACACAATTAAAAAAAATAATCTCCCTGGGAACATAGGGTTGTTTGAGCAAGCTATTTCAAATTATCTTTAAAATAAAACTCTACTTTGAATATCGGGTGATATAGGTTGATGAGCTAAATAAGATTTACATGCTAATTTAGTGTGAGTTGCCCATCAAATATTTATTTTAAAAAAGTAATGGGGAAAAAAAAAGCTGTAGAGGCAATTTATTTAGAAATTGTTTGGGTGTACATGTGATGCAAACATACACAAACACACACACACACACACACACACACACACACACACACACAGCAATAATGTCTTAAAGTTTTAGTTAACAGCCGTTTCTAGTTTAGCTTGTTTTAGTCGGACAATTGTTACCGAATTCACTGTCGCTAAATAATTGTTACACAATTACCCCCCACCCCCACCTCAAGCTGCACCCCACCTGCCCATACCCCAACCATACAATCACCCCCACCCATGCTGCAACCCCCTGCGGGCACCCTGCCCACACCCCCATCCCACCAAGATCTCCCCAGGGCCACAGTATTGGAAACAAGGTTGAAGGTTTGGTACACAAATGCGGATGGAATTACTAATGAGTATGAAGAGTGGAATGAAAGAATAGATGAGGCATCCCCAGACATCATAGCGGTCACAGAAACTAAACTAAATGAGACAGTAACAGATGCAATCTTCCCACAGGGATATCAGATCCTGAGGAAAGATAGGAGGAGCAGGGGGGGTGGAGGGGTCGCACTGCTTGTAAGGCACCCCTGGAGATTCGAGGAAATGGTAGGAGTGGAGGGGGGTAGAGAATGGGATTTCATAGTAGGTACCATCCAGTCTGGGGAGCATAAGATAATCATTGCAGTGATGTATAACCCACCACAGAACTGCAGGAGGCCAGGAGAAGAATACGATGAGAACAACAGAGCGATGGTGGACACCCTGGCGGAGGTGGCAAGAAAAGCACACATGAGCAGAGCGAAGCTACTGGTCATGGGAGATTTCAACCACAGGGAGATCGACTGGGAGAACCATGAACCACGTGGGGGTCCAGAAACTTGGAGAGCCAAGATGATGGACGTGGTACTGGAAAACCTGATGCACCAACATGTCAGGGACACAACCAGAGAGAGGGGAGAAGATGAACCAGCAAGACTGGACCTTGTATTCACCCTGAACAGCTCAGATATTGAAGACATAACGCACGAGAGCCCCTGGGAGCCAGTGACCATATGGTGCTTAGCTTTGAGTACATAGTAGAGCTACAGGTGGAGAGGGAAACAGTACCGATAGAGACAAACCAGACTTTAAAGAGGAAACTACACGGGCATGAGGAATTTCCTGCAGGACATTCAGTGGGAAAGGGAAATGGAAGGTCTGACAATAAATGAAATGATGGAATACGTAGGGGCAAAGTGCAAGGAGGCAGAGGAACGGTTTATACCCAGAGGCAAAGGTTTAAATGGGAAGGCCAGAAAGAGCCCTGGTTTACCCAAAGGTGCAGGGAGGCAAAGACTCAGAGTATCAGAGAATGGAAACGGTACAGAAGGCAAAGAACCCAAGTAAACAAAGAGATTAGTAGAAGAGCTAGAAACAGTATGCACAAGTACGGAGGGAGGCCCAGAAACAGTACGAAAACGACATAGCATCGAAAGTTAAGTCCGACCCGAAACTGATGTTCAGTCACATCAGAAGGAAGACAACAGTCAAGGACCAGGTGATAAGGCTGAGGAGAGAAGATGGGGAACTCACAAGTAATGATCAAGAGGTATGTGAGGAGCTCAACTTGAGGTTTAAGGAAGTATTCACAATGGAGGAAGGAAGGCAGCTGGGTAGGCAGGACATGGTTCGTCACCAACAAGGGATGTACCAAGTGCTAGAGGGCATACACACAACTGAGGAGGAAGTGAAGCAGTTACTCAGTGACCTCGATACCTCAAAGGCGATGGGTCGGACAATATCTCCTCGTGGGTTCTTCGGGAAGGAGCTGAGGTACTGAGTGTGCCACTTACCATAATATTCAACACATCCCTTGAAACTGGGCAGCTACCTGAGGTATGGAAGAAGGCCAACGTAGTCCCCATTTTTAAAAAAGGAGACAGAAAAGAGGCACTAAACTATAGACCGGTGTCACTTACATGTATATGTGCAAAGTCCTGGAGAAAATCATCAGGAAAAGAATGGTGGAACACCTTGAGCGGAACAGGATAATAAACACCAGACAGCACGGATTCCGGGAAGGCAAATCCTGTGTAACAAACCTCCTAGAGTTCTATGATAAAGTAACAGAGGTAAGGCAGAGAGAGAAGGGTGGGTTGATTGCATTTTCCTGGACTGCAGGAAGGCCTTCGACACAGTTCCTCACATGAGATTAGTAAAGAAGCTGGAAGAACAAGCAGGTATAACAGGAAGGGCACTGGAATGGATCAGGGAATACCTCAAGGAGGCAACAACGGGTCATGGTGCGTGGTGAGGTATCACAGTGGGCGCCTGTGACGAGCGGTGTACCGCAGGGTCAGTCCTAGGACCAGTGTTATTCCTGGTATATGTAAATGACATGACGGACGGGATAGACTCAGAAGTGTCTCTATTCGCGGATGATGTGAAAATAATGAGGAGAATCACATCGGAAGAGGACCAGGCAGGGCTGCAAACAGACCTGGACAAGCTCGACATCTGGTCTAGCAGATGGCTTCTCGAATTCAATCCCTCCAAATGCAAAGTCATGAGGATCGGAGAAGGGCAAAGAAGACCGCTGACAGAGTACAAGCTAGGCGGACAAAGGCTACAAACCTCGGCAAAGGAGAAAGACCTTGGGGTGAGTATAACGCCAAGCACGTCTCCGGAGGCACACATCAACCAGATAACTGCGGCAGCATATGGGCGTCTGGCAAACCTTAGATTAGCGTTCCGTTACCTTAACAAGGAATCGTTCAAGACACTGTATACCGTGTACGTCAGGCCCATACTAGAATATGCAGCACCAGTCTGGAACCCACACCTGGTCAAGCACGTAAGGAAACTGGAGAAAGTGCAAAGGTTTGCGACAAGGTTAGTTCCGCAACTCAGGGGTCTGTCTTATGAAGAAAGATTGAGGGAAATAGGACTAACAACACTGGAGGAAAGAAGGATCAGAGGAGACATGATAACGACATACAAAATACTGCGGGAATTGACAAGGTAGATAGTGACAGGTTGTTTCAGAGGGAACACAGAAACAAGGGGACACAACTGGAAGCTGAAGACTCAGATGAGTCAAAGGGATGTCAGGAAACATTTCTTCAGCCACAGAGTAGTCAGGAAGTGGAAAGGACTAGAGAAAGATATAGTGGAGGCAGGAACCATACATAGTTTTAAGACAAGGTATGATAAAGCTCATGGAGCAGGGGGAGCAGAGACCCAGTAGCAGACAGCGAAGAGGCGGGGCCAGGAGCTGAGTCTCGACCCCTGCAACCACAATTAGGTGAGTACAATTAGGTGAGTACACACACACACACACACACACACACATTATCATTATATATATATATATATATATATATATATATATATATATATATATATATATATATATATACATATATATATAACCCTTCACCTTGATGCAGGTGAAGGGTTCTTGAACAAAAGTTTGAGACATACTCTCTTTCCTCGGATCAAACTTGATTATTTCCTAATCCTAGGGCCTTGTACAAACCTTACAGGTTCAGCGTTTCCACATAAATATACCACTAATAATAATAATAATAAAAATAATAAATATATAATAATAAATATATAATAATAATAATAATAATGTGACATCTGGTATTGAATATATATAGAGACGTCAGAGTGAAGAGCGATCTTCTGGAAATGATATCAATTAGCGCATCGTGCCAGAGACAATAATGATAAAGGAACTAATTAACTTTTAATTAAAAACTGTTTCTCCGCTTGCTTTTTTCTTATTAAATATTTTCCAGTTCCTCACCAAATTCTGTTATATATATATATATATATATATATATATATATATATATATATATATATATATATATATATATATATATAATATATATATATATATATATATATATATATATATATATATATATATATATATATATATATATATATATATATATATATATATATATATATATATATATATATATATATATACATATATATATATATATATATATATATATATATATATATATACTATATATATATATATATATATATATATATATATATATATATATATATATATATATATATATATATATATATATATATATATATATATATATATATATATATATATATATATATATATATATATATATATATATATATATATAGTATATATATATATATATATATAAGATTAGTGTAGCAGTACAACCAGTGAGTACAACTAGTTGAGTCACCACTCACCACCAACTACCACCATCGCCACCACCACCACCAACTACCACCAACTACACCACCATCACCAACTACCACCCTCGCACCACCACCACCAACTACCACCATCGCCACCACCACCACCAACTACTACCATCGCCGCCACTACCACCACCAACTACCACCATCACCATCACCACCATCTACCACCACCACCAACTACTACCACCAACAACCACTACAACCACCACCAAGTACTACCACCACCATGACTCACGAAATCGTAATGACACGATTGCAATCAAACCATACCACGGGTGGGGTTCGAACCCGCGATCAGAGAGTCTCAAACTCCAGACCGTCGCGTAAGCCACTGGGCCAGCTTACGCGACGGTCTGGAGTTTTGAGACTCTCTGATCGCGGGTTCGAACCCCACCCGTGGTATGGTTTACCACCACCAACTACTACCACCACTAACCACCACCACTAATATAAAACAAATTAATGATGAAAACTACAGAGCGTTTGGATCGGCCCAAGACCATTACCAAATCTCGTTTTGAAGTTCGAAACATCGCTTAGTTTATTCTCAAGTCTTGCTAGTTATGAATCGTTTCTGCCACCAAAATGTTCAGACTTTCACTTAGGTTAACTCAAGAGTGTCTGAGAGAGTTTATTTAATTGACTTTAATTAAGAGCTAAGCCCGGCGTGAGACACATTTATCCCCTAGGCAAGCTTCCACATATATGATGTAAGGTAAGAGTCAAGGGATACACACCCACATGCTGTGAGATAAGTCAGGGGATACACACCCACATGCTGTGAGATAAAAGTCAAGGGATAGACACCGGGGATATCAGGCTTATACCTGAAAAAACAACAAAAGCGTGTTTGATCTCCGGAAATCTGCATTAAACCACACTTCGCTGGTTTAGTTTCTCGCTTGCTATTGCAAAGTCACTTGCATCAAGACTATGACACAAAGTCTCTCTCAAACCTCAGCTTTCTCGGCTTTGTGCGAAACGCTTTCCAAGGAAAGCCTGCTTTGGTAAGGCTGTCTGTTCTCTCAGTCTGTGAGAACGGGCAAGATGCCTCCTATTCCCGGGTAACTCGCACGGGTTCAGCGCTACGCATAACTGTGACTTCGATATGTTTTACTGTTGTCTTCTTTCACTCTTCACGGGATCCCTTTTCTCTCTTGTGTCACTTAATTACTCTCCCTACTTTCCGCTACCACTATTTCTTCTACTACTAATTCCACTGTCTTACCATTTCCTCTACTTCCTCTTCTCCCTCTCTTGTTCCAGTCCTTGTCCCGCTCGCCTATATATATGTACTGGCTACCTCACTCTTCTGTCAGTGTGACTTTGTAAATGGTCCAAGTCGGACCGAAACGTCGTCGTAAGCTCGTTTCTATGTGTTGGTTATTTGTATATTACCCGGGTTTTCTTCCATGTACTCGACCTCGCCTTCTGTAACACTCCTGAAACCTGTCCCCTTCATGGGCGTTGCCCTCCTGCTCCTGTACTGCTCCGGTTCCAAGGTATTCGACTGTGGTATGCAAACAGTACTCGCACCTATCCTGTTCCTCATTCTCATATCAGACATAGACAGAGATGTAAACCACAGCATGATGAGATGATACTAGGATCTGCATGAGAGTGTCATCCATTGAGGACACGGCAAATCTCCAAGAAGATATAAACCAAGTTTTCCAATGGGCAACAGAGAACAATATGATGTTCAATGAAGACAAATTCCAACTACTCCGTTATGGAAAACTGGAGGAAATAATATCTAGGACTGAGTATATTACAAACTCCAATCACACAATAGAGCGGAAAAGTAATGTGAAGGACCTGGGTGTGTTAATGTCCGGAGACCTCACCTTCAAGGACCACAACAATGCCACTATCACATCTGCGAGGAAACTGATAGGATGGATAATGAGAACATTCAAGACAAGAGATTCCAAGCCAATGATGATCCTTTTTAAATCACTTGTTTTCTCTAGGCTGGAATACTGCTGTACATTAACATCCCCATTCAAGGCAGGTGAAATTGCAGATCTAGAGAATGTACAGAGAACCTTTACTGCACGTATAAGTTCCATAAAACACCTTAACTACTGGGAACGCCTGGAAGCACTAGACTTATATTCACTGGAGCGCAGGCGAGAGAGATATATCGTAATCTACACCTGGAAGATTCTGGAGGGACTGGTCCCTAATTTGCACACAGAAATCAATTCATACGAAAGCAAAAGACTTGGCAGACGGTGCAACGTACCCCCAGTGAAAAGTAGGGGCGCCACTGGTACACTAAGAGAAAACACAATAAGTGTCCGGGGCCCAAGACTGTTCAACAGCCTCCCACCCGCCATAAGGGGCATTTCCAGTAGACCTCTGGTTGCCTTCAAGAGGGAGCTGGACAGATACCTAAAGTCAGTGCCAGATCAGCCGGGCTGTGGTTCGTACTTTGGACTACGTGCAGCCAGCAGTAACAGGCTCGTTGATCAGGCCCTGATCCACCTGGAGGCCTGGTCATAGACCGGGCCGCGGGGACGTCGATCCCCGGAATGCCCTCCAGTTAGACTCCAGGTAGGTAAATACAATTTATTCGGCGTATATCACACTCCCATATAGGCTGCCTCCCAACAAAACAAACGATCGACAGGGTACCCGTCGTTAAATCAGTACCGTGGTTCATTGACCAATCACAGACAAGCCCACCAAAGCTGAAGCAACGTGGGTCATTTGCGGTAAGCATTGGCAGACTTGCCTACCTACTGGTTGAGTACGGTGCACTCTCTCTCTCTTGCTTCTGCTTTGAAATCTGTCACCGTCGTGTACATTTATTATTATTCTATCTGTACATATTGTACATATCTGTATATAGTGGGTAAAGACAAAAATATACATTATAGACTACTGCTGAGTTTGTTTGCTCCAATTCAAATTACAACCAGGTCTCACAGACCATTCGTTACGTGTGTTTGTAATACCAAGCTATCCTAATCTTCCTTGGGGAGTTTATAAATGATTGACTTTTGTAATATTTGGAAATCCTTATTGTGGAAACGTTTTGCCAAATGCTGAAGAAGTGTATAATTCTTCAACGTGTCGATTCTCTAAACCATTTTCAGCATATTCCTTGGTGAGGGTATGCGGCGTGCGCTGAGCGCATTAGCATATGTGTGCGCGGCACTGCAGGTAGGCTCCTTGTTGTCGGTCATTCTCTCTCTCGCTACCAAACACTCGCTTACAAATCGCTACAGGAGTGCTTTAACAGATTTTGTAAGAAATAGCTAAATTATTTGTATTTACCGTAATTGCAATTATTGTATATTGGTTCAGGTGAAGGAATACAGATGAATTACACGCCTCGACTGTGTCTGCTTTATTTCTAATTTATGATTGATGATTGACTGTTGTTAGAGGCTTTACTGCAGGCCGTTCGTCAGAGGTTTTGAAGAGCGTAAAGTCTGAGCTGCTGTGGGAAAGTATTTATATAAGTACCGACGTCCTTTACGATTATGAAATAAAAAAATTCTGTCTCTTCAAGTAGATATAAATCTGTTTTTTTTTCAATTTTTTTTTCAAGATGACCTAAATCTGTTTCTTCAAGATCTAAATATGTTTCTTCAAGATCTAAATCTGTTTCTTCAAGATCTAAATCTGTTTCTTCAAGATCTAAATCTGTTTCTTCAAGATCTAAGTCTGTTTCTTCAAGATCTAAATCTGTTTATTCAAGATCTAAATCTGTTTCTTCAAGATCTAAATCTGTTTCTTCAAGATCTAAATCTGTTTCTTCAAGATCTAAATCTGTTTCTTCAAGATCTATATCTGTTTCTTCAAGATTGTCTAAATCTGTTTCTCCAAGATGTTCTAAATCTGTGTCTTCAAATAGTTCTAATTTTTTTTCAAGAATTTCTAAAAAAAAAAAAAATTCAAGATCTAAATCTGTTTCTTCTAGATGACCTAAATCTGTTTTTTCAAGATGACAGAAATCGGTTTCTTCAAGATGACCTAAATATGTTTCTTCAAGATGACCTAAATCGGTTTCTTCAAGATGACCTAAATCGGTTTCTTCAAGATGACCGAAATCGATTTCCTCAAGATCTAAATACATTTCTTGAAGTAGTTCTGTATCTGTGTCTTTAGAAAAATCTGAATCTGCTTATGCAAGAAAGTTGCAAGTTTATTTCTTCACGAAGTTGGCAAGAGGCAGAGTTACTAGCATTTCTGGTTATTATGCACTGACGTAGCGGACTGGTGCGAGCATTTCCACGCTGTCTTAAGACTCAGTCAAGTGACATCACTTACTGCTTGAAATGGAGTGTGTGCATGTATGTTAGAGGTTCTTCAGAGTTTTTCTTTATATAGTTTTAACTTCTCTCGATCTCTCTGTGACGTGGGAGTTCAGACTCTCTCTCTCTCTCTCTCTCTCTCTCTCTCTCTCTCTCTCTCTCTCTCTCTCTCTCTCTCTCTCTCTCTCTCTCTCTACACACACAAACACACACACCCTATAGGCTTGTCACAGTAACTAGTGTCGACCAGACTTTGTTACAAGCTATCAGAGGAAAGCTAATATAACACCTGGAGAGCAACAAACAGCTAACCATCAAACAGTTCACTTTTCGATTAGCCAACTCATGTGCAAAAAACTAGTCAACCTAGTGTAACAGTCACCGAAATTATACATGGAAAAAAGGGACCTCCGTACTGTATTTACCTGGATTTCATAAAAAGTTTTGATAAACGCCCTCAGCCAATCCTAATTTGGAGACTACGAAATACAGGCGGAGTAGAAGGAAGAGAGACAATGGAATGGATATTTTTTTTTTATGTGAAGGGAAGATGCGAGGAATAACATAAGGAACAATATTTCTTGGTAAAAAGTAATGAGTGGGGTCCCACAAGGATCAGTTTAATATTTAAATAAGTGAATGAGTAAGAAGCACTGAATAGTTGAAATTGTGTTTCAGAAATGAAATACAAATGGGTGAGTACACACACACACACACACACACACAAACAAACTAAAACAGACCGTCAGATTAATTCCGAAAAGGACACTAGAGCGCTACAAGAAGATCTGGATAGGTTGATGCAGTGGTCGGATAAGTAGCAGAAACAGTTTAAATGTCTAATCCTGGGAAGTGATAATAGCTATGACACTTATAAACTGAATAACATAGATCTCAGTCACCCCGAAAGAGAGAAAGATTTAGGCGTTCCAGTTAGCAGTAATCTGAAGCCAAGACAGCAGAGTAAAAGTTTTCGTAAAAAAAGCTAATAGAGTTCTTGGCTTCATATCAAGAAGTATAAATAATAGGAGTCGTCAGATTTAGATTATGCTGAGGCGTCCTAGTTACAGTATAGCACCATGGACATAAATACACTGGAAAACTTACAAAGAAGGATTACAAAGTTGATCCCACGAAACAGAGATTTTTCCTACGAGGCTAGACTAAGGACACTGAATTGACACCCTCTAGAAAGACGTAGAATTAGGGATGGGGGTTATAAATGAGGTGTATAGAATGAAGACGGGAATAAATAAAGATGATATAAATATCGTGTTGAAAATATAAAAAAAAAGACTCAAAGCAATGGGTTCAAACTGGTAAAAAATAGATTTAGAAAAGACATAGGAAAGCATTGTTTTGTCAATAGTGTTATGGATCAGCGGAACAAACTTCCTAGAAGCGTTATTGAAGCAAAAACCTTCAGTAGCTTTAAATATAGGTTAGGCAAGTAGATGAGTGAATGTTCAGGCCAGAAGGTCTCCTGCAGTGCTCCTTCTTATGTTTTCATATTCTTATATATATATATATATATATATATATATATATATATATATATATATATATATATATATATATATATATATATATATATATATACAATACACACACACACAAACACGTATCACTGCAGTTTGATTTCTAAAGCGGTGGGGAACCAAGCTTTTGATTTATGTGAGAACCAGTGTGTGTTGAGATGATATATATAAAGCAGGTCTCTGGGCAACACTTAACAATTACTGCCTGAGTTAGACTGACAGCACTTGGGATTGGTCCATAGATAACAGTGATGGTAGCGGTGACAGCTCAGACAGGTGCTTCGTCAGGGTAATGGTGGGCTCTTCAGCACTAGGGTAAGGTGTGAGTGAGTGTGTGTGTGTGTGTGTGTGTGTGTGTGTGTGTGTGTGTGTGTGTGTGTGTGTGTGTGTGTGTGTGTGTGTGGTGTGAATGGAGCAATAGTTTTTCCATGAAACAGAGAGAGAAAGAGAAAACATGACACTCCCTCCCAACATATTAACCCCACCACTTCACACACGACCAACACATCTGCAGAGGTAAGTTTTCATCAGTCGAGGCGGGGACTGCTCTCTCTCCTGTCCCAGGGGACGACATTAGTCGTGGTGGTTATTAAGGCCCAAGTCCCCAGAGTCTTAAGTGTGAACCAAGTTTCCTTGCTGCTCAGGGGACACTCTTCACACCCACCTCCTGCTGCCTTACTCTCCTCCTAATCTCTTAATGCCCTTCTTGTATATATATATATATATATATATATATATATATATATATATATATATATATATATATATATATATATATATATATATATATATATATATATATACATGTATATATATATATAGTGGTTTTCTTGCATATTTTGATATCACCTGTTTACTGTGATCTTTTGCATATATATATATATATATATATATATATATATATATATATATATATATATATATATATATATATATATATATATATATATATATACACACACAAGGGGTTCCATGAAAATAATGATATCTTCCTTGAGTCTTTCGGAATATTTTATTTCTTCTATTACCTCATCTTTTATATACATTTTTATTATTATTAGTTATTATTATTATTACTCACATAGCTGCAATTATAATGTTTATTATTGGTATCATAATCATTGAATCGTTCATCCATTTATTAATAGTGTCTGTTTCAAATATTACGTAATGATATGCAAGCCAATAAATATCCGTGGCGGTAATAACCTTGCCAAATGAGCTTTCATCAAATAACAGCCTCTAATTCGACACTGGCATAAATCCTAATATTGCAATGGCATTATTCAATATGGCTCTCGTATGGCCGTAATATGGCACAGGCATATTTTATCATGGCACTGGCATTTATTATGTATATGGTGCTGGCATACCCTTTTATGTGGTAGTGAACGATCCCTTCCTTTACAGGGCACTGGCATACCCCCTGACACAGGAATATCATGCCCAGTGTAGTACTTGAATGACAACTCATGGGTATCTTTACTGTCTAGGTGTCTTCGTCAGTATTGGAGGCAGTGGAGACTGTGGTGTTCAATTCCCTAACATTAATAGTGTTTAATTCCATTGAACCTTATCTTTGTTCTTACTAAATCAGAGGTATGAGGATGTAGACGTATATACTGGAGCCAGAGTAAAAGTACAGAAATTAAAGTCGACGTCACATGTGGGCGGGGCCCACTAACAGAAGTAGGTCATACCCATAAATTGGGCCAGAAGTTGGCAGTAGGGTTATAGACAAGGTTCTCTGTTTCTAGATACCATGATGTTGCTATGTCTAATTTAGCAATACCATGGCATCATGGTACGGATGATGTCTCCTACAATTCTATTGCCACACACACACACACACACGCACACACACACACACACACACAGCCCCCGTTGGCCTAGTGGGTAAAGCTCTCGCTTCACGCACGGAGGGGCCGGGTACAATTCCCGGTGGGGCAGAAACATTTCGAAGTGTTTCCTTACACACACACAAACACACATACATACAACAGGCCTAGTGTCTAATTGACATGTGCCTAGGACAAAATGGTAACTAACTAACTAACTAACACACACACACACACAGACACGAGGCATTAAACTACAGACCTGTATCACTGACGTGTATAGTATGCAAAGTCATGGAGAAGATCATCAGGAGGAGAGTGGTGGAGCACCTAGAAAGACACAAGCTTATAAACGACAACCAGCACGGTTTCAGGGAAGGAAAATCCTGTGTCACAAACCTACTGGAGTTTTATGACAAGGTAACAGAAGTAAGACACGAGAGAGAGGGTGGATAGACTGCATTTTTGGACTGCAAGAAGGCGTTCGACACAGTTCCTCACAAGAGGTTAATGCAAAAGCTAGAGGATCAGGCACACGTAACAGGAAAAGCACTGCAATGGATCAGAGAATATCTGACAGGGAGGCAACAACGAGTCATGGTACGTGACGAGATGTCAGAGTGGGCACCTGTGATGAGTGGAGTTCCACAAGGGTCAGTCCTAGGACCTGTACTGTTTTTGGTATATGTGAATGACATAACGGAAGGGATAGACTCAGAAGTGTCCCTGTTTGCAGATGATGTGAAGTTAATGAGAAGAATCAAATCAGTCGAGGATCAGGCAGGACTACAAAGAGAACTGGACAGGCTGCAAGCCTGGTCCAGTAACTGGCTCCTTGAATTTAACCCTGCCAAATGTAAAGTCATGAATATCGGGGAAGGGCAAAGAAGACCGCAGACAGAGTATAGTCTAGGTGGCCAAAGACTGCAAACCTCACTCAAAGAAAAAGATCTTGGGGTGAGTATAATACCGAGCACATCTCCTGAGGCACACATCAATCAGATAACTGCTGCAGCATACGGGCGGCTGGCAAACCTAAGAATAGCGTTCCAATACCTCACTAAGGAATCATTCAAGACTCTGTATACCATATACGTCAGGCCCATACTGGAGTATGCAGCACCAGTTTGGAACCCACACCTGGTCAAGCACGTCAAGAAATTAGAGAAAGTGCAAAGGTTTGCAACAAGACTAGTCCCAGAGCTAAGGGGATTGTCCTACGAAGAAAGGTTAAGGGAAATCGGCCTGACGACACTAGATGACAGGAGAGTTAGGGGAGACATGATAACGACATATAAAATACTGCGAGGAATAGATAAGGTGGACAGAGACAAGATGTTCCAGAGAGGGGACACAGAAACAAGGGGTCACAATTGGAAGTTGAAGACTCCTATGAGTCAAAGGGATGTTAGGAAGTAT
>WNWK01000299.1:150000-242500 GCA_009830355.1 Cherax destructor | reverse complement strand
CTCTCTTCAAATGATAAATGGAACCATTACAGCCCAGGATTGTTTCAGAGGTCGGATTTGCTCTTGTATTTTAAGGGGAATTAACTTTTTTAAAACCCGAATGGGATTTTTAGACTTTTTTTTTGCGTTATTATTATTATTATTATTATTATTATTATTATTATTATTATTATTATTATTATTATTATTATTATTATTATTATTATTAAGCTCTATGGGCGTAAGGGGGTTTACAGTGCATGAGGTACAGGAATTAATGCCGTTTCATGGAATAGGGAGGGTACCACCAATTCCCTAGATCAAGAACCCTTCGCCAGCATCAAGGCACTTGAGTCGAGCCATCGAAGTGAAGTTGTAGAGATCAAGGAACCCGAGAGTCGACAACTGTCGACCAACAGTGTCGACCTGTGACCTATCGATTTCTGGAGGCGGATATTATGGAGAATTAATTCGATATCATGTATCGACATCACAGATTTTGATATCAAGTATTGACGCCATAGCGTTTGATACCATGTATCGACAAATTGGATTCGATATCAGGTATCGACAGCTTAGAATCCGATGTCCAGTACTGACTGCGTAGTGTTTGATATCAGGCATCGAAAAACCTGACCTCACGAAACACATCATTTAGAATCGACAAAGAAATTGAACCTCAAATATCGAGCAAGAGCTGCTGGATAGTACTAAGTTGAACCTTAGTTAACACTCGGCTAGAACTATACAACGATCTATTAGCCTTTTGTTATTGAATAGTCTCTATTCGACAATTTCATTTTCACGATAAAGTCTATCTTAGAGACCTAAATGTGAATACTGAGATGATGCGGCCACGATAGGAGCTTAATATTGAGCTAGTGATGGACCAGACAGAATGGGAGGTAATCAGGAGTGATCGATGTATTAATGGTCCACAATACAGTAAGCCTTCTGTATGTCGAACAATTTTTTTATGTAAATACGACTGAAAAATGTTCATGGGCAATTGAATAACACGTGCTATTCAATTTTGGATAAACGTTTTTAACTGCAATTGGAAAAAAATCACTACAATATATTGAATAGCTTTACAAGATAAATATACCTCCAATTAAATTGATGAAGAACGATCAGATTGATGAATAAGAGACCTAGGTTACACACCCAGGTCGTATTCATCAATCAAGTTTCATCTGAGAAGGGAGAAGATTGTTTAAATTGGTTGGATCAAGGACCCTTCACCGGTATCAAGGCCCCACCATTCTCCTCCTTGAAGGGTCAGGATGGATGACTCCGTTCCAGAATACTCACGACTCGACTTGAGTCTCACTTGACACAGTTGTAATGAATGGGAAGGTCAGTTTATCCTCTATGTCAGACTAATTACGACATGCACAATTAGTGTCAGAAACAGCGGATCAACATGTATATATATATATATATATATATATATATATATATATATATATATATATATATATATATATATATATATATATATACATATTCATCTCAGAAAGTAATAGTGCTCTGCCAAGATGTTGGACTTTACATGAAGTTCAGTAAATATATCTTTTCACGAAGTCTAACAAATAAGACTTTTCAAAAAGTCCAGAAAATAGTATTTTTTCAAGAATTAAAGTGAATAGGACTTACCAGGAAATTAAGATGACTGTGCAAAAAAACCATCATAAAATATTCTGTCCAAACACAACATATATATAGGGTTGTCAGGCACACATCATATAGTACTCTGTCAGACACACAGCATTTAGTACTTTGTCAGACACACAGCATATAGTACTCTGTCAGACACACAGCATATAGTATTCTGTCAGACACACAGCATATAGTACTCTGTCAGACACACAGCATATAGTACTCTGTCAGACACACAGCATACAGTATTCTGTCAGACACACAGCATATAGTATTCTGTCAGACACACAGCATATAGTACTCTGTCAGACACACAGCATATAGTATTCTGTCAGACACACAGCATATAGTACTCTGTCAGACACACAGCATACAGTATTCTGTCAGACACACAGCATATAGTATTCTGTCAGACACACAGCATATAGTACTATGTCAGACACACAGCATATAGTACTCTGTCAGACACACAGCATATAGTACTCTGTCAGACACACAGCATATAGTATTCTGTCAGACACACAGCATATAGTACTCTGTCAGACACACAGCATACAGTATTCTGTCAGACACACAGCATATAGTATTCTGTCAGACACACAGCATATAGTACTCTGTCAGACACACAGCATATAGTATTCTGTCAGACACACAGCATACAGTATTCTGTCAGACACACAGCATATCGTATTCTGTCAGACACACAGCATATAGTACTCTGTCAGACACACAGCATATAGTATTCTGTCAGACACACAGCATATAGTACTCTGTCAGACACACAGCATTTAGTACTTTGTCAGACACACAGCATATAGTACTTTGTCAGACACACAGCATTTAGTACTTTGTCAGACACACAGCATATAGTACTCTGTCAGACACAGCATATAGTACTTTGTCAGACACACAGCATTTAGTACTTTGTCAGACACACAGCATATAGTACTCTGTCAGACACACAGCATATAGTATTCTGTCAGACACACAGCATATAGTACTCTGTCAGACACACAGCATATAGTATTCTGTCAGACACACAGCATATAGTACTCTGTCAGACACACAGCATTTAGTACTTTGTCAGACACACAGCATATAGTACTTTGTCAGACACACAGCATTTAGTACTTTGTCAGACACACAGCATATAGTACTCTGTCAGACACACAGCATATAGTACTTTGTCAGACACACAGCATTTAGTACTTTGTCAGACACACAGCATATAGTACTCTGTCAGACACACAGCATATAGTACTCTGTCAGACACACAGCATATAGTACTCTGTCAGACACACAGCATATAGTATTCTGTCAGACACACAGCATATAGTACTCTGTCAGACACACAGCATATAGTATTCTGTCAGACACACAGCATATAGTACTCTGTCAGACACACAGCATATAGTATTCTGTCAGACACACAGCATACAGTATTCTGTCAGACACACAGCATATAGTATTCTGTCAGACACACAGCATATAGTACTCTGTCAGACACACAGCATATAGTATTCTGTCAGACACACAGCATATAGTACTCTGTCAGACACACAGCATATAGTACTCTGTCAGACACACAGCATCTGCGCCAGACTTTTGGCCAAGTCGTATTTTCTTGGTTTAAAACTTTCTTACTGTATTTTATGACACAACAACATCTCTTTACCATGTCTATGATCCTTATTATGTCTACGAACTTTATTTAACTACAAGCTTTATTTTGTATACGAGTTTTAGTGACTGTGTTACATTTGTACGAAGGTAATTCACCTTGTATGTTCATAGAATTGTAGAATTATACTTGTATCTCTATATTCATTAATGAATAATTCAGCTTGTAAATCTGTATTTATGAAGGAAAATGGGAAGAAGAAAAAGAAGAAGAAGAATAAGAAGAAAGAAAGACGGAGGAGGAGGAGCAGCAGCAGCAATAAAGACATCACAAGCGCATATAACACCTTGGCCACCGTAACTCTTGCAATAAACCTAAAGTAAGCAGTATGTGTGTTTGTGTGTGTGTGTGTGTGTGTGTGTGTGTGTGTGTGTGTGTGTGTGTGTGTGTGTGTGTGTGTGTGTGTGTGTGTGTGTGTGTGTGTGTGTGTGTGAGTACGCCTGGGCGTGCGAGTGCGTGTGGGTGGGGGCAGAAACATTGTCTGTAACACTAGCTAAGATTTACAAGTCTATGGACAAGGGACAGCTGCTGGAGGTCTTGTAGACATCGCATGTAACCCCAATAATTGTGGAAAGAGTTAAACTACAGACCGATTCCGCTGACTTGCGTACTATGTAAGGTAATGTAGAAGAAAATAATCAGGAGACTGGTAGAGCACTTGGGGATTTGTTTCACAAGTAGTTACCGGTATGGTTTTAGATAATAAATCTCACCTCACAAACCTGCTCGACTTCTATGACAAAGTAAGAGAAATGAGACTGGAGAGAGAGAGGGTCGAGTGGACCGAATTTCGACTTCAAGAAGGTATTTGATGGCGTACCTCGCAGGAGACTGGGCAAAAAACTTCAGAAGGAAGACGTAACAGGGAATGAGGGACAGTGGTCCAAAGAGCATTTTATGGAATGATGACCAAAAGAGATTGACAAAGAAGAGACAGTAGAATGATTAAGTGCAAATGACCAGTGGGGTTCTGCAAGGATCGGCATTTGGACTGGTGCTCTTTCTTGTGGTATAAACTTTGGTAATAAATACCGACACTTGAACAAACATTAGGACATATTTATTAGAAAACGTTTCGGTCCTGGGACCTTGATCATGTCTGGGACGTGATTAAAGTCCTATTGTTTGCTCTAGTGTTTTTTTAAACACTCTTGTTAATGTCAAGGACATGTCATAAGAGATATAAGATGCATCCCTGTTTGCTGATTATATGAAATGCATAAGAAAAATTAAAACCGATGGGAACAAGGAAAGACTACAAACGGAACTGGACAAACAGCAGGACTGGCCAGATAAGTGGCTCTTTTTACATGACACCAACAAATGAAAGATTATGAAGATAGATTGGGAAAGGGACAACACGATCAGAAATTTATAGTAAACTCGGGGGTCAGATGCTGCAAACTTCACTTAAGGCGAGAGAACTAGGAGTGAGCATAGTGACGAGCATGTCGCCAGAGAAATGCATCAACCGAAGGACCTCTGCAGGGGATGCTAATTGGCAGATTTAAGAAAAACTATAAGAAACCTCAGCAAAGATTCATTCACGGTAAAAGATTGAACAAAGTGCATACCGTTGGTAAGTAGGTACACTTATCCCAGAGGAAAGGCTAAAGGATAGAAACCCCGAAACCCCAGGAGAGATATGATACCACCATACAAAATACTCAAAAGACTGTTCGAGAGGGGGGAAACGGGTACATAAGGGAATAGCTGGAAGCTAATGAGAGAAATGATTCACGGGGATGTCAGGAAGTATTTCTTCATCCTCAAAACGCTCAGAAATATGCTTGACGTAGGAATAGTAGAGGCATAATCCATACATAGTATTAAGAAAAGGTGTAATGTAGCCTAGGAAACTGGGAGCCAGTAAATCCGGCAAGCAGCAAGAAGCAGGGCCAGGAGCTGAGACTCGACCACTGCAATGACAACTGGATGATTACACACACACACACACACGGCAGGGGGCGCTGCACTAGGCAGATGGAGACGTCAAGAAAAGATGAAAGTAATATCTGGACGATTTGCCGAGCATGTGGAGAGGGAGGGAGGCTGCATCCACTATAGATTTAAAGGGGAGAGTCTGGGAGGCAAGAGACACCGTGGGAGGCAGAGGTGAGAAGAGGTGAGAGGGAGAAGTGAGTGGGAGAAGTGAGGGGAAAGATGAGAGGGAGAGGTGAATGGGAGAGGAACAGTTAGAAAGAAAGCCAAGGTGGAAAGAGAGAGAAGTGAAAGGGTAAAAAAAGTACTAAGAGAGAGAAGAGGTGAGAGAGAGAAAAGGTTAAATGTGTGGAGAGGGAAAAGAGCGGTGAGAGGGAGGCAAGAGTTTATAGGTGTGAGTTGGGTAAAACTGAAGGGAAAAAAATTGTACGGAGAAGGAAAATCTTCTAGAAAAAGTTCCCAACAACTCTGCGGATGATTGGCCAAGTAAACAAACACTTCTGCCAATCAGATGCAAGGACTGGTGAACACTGCTGCCAGTCAGATGCAAGGGCTGGTGAACACTGCTGCCAGTCAGATGCAAGGACTGGTGAACACTGCTGCCAGTCAGATGCAAGGGCTGGTGAACACTGCTGCCAGTCAGATGCAAGGACTGGTGAACACTGCTGCCAGTCAGATGCAAGGACTGGTGAACACTGCTGCCAGTCAGATGCAAGGACTGGTGAACACTGCTGCCAGTCAGATGCAAGGACTGGTGAACACTGCTGCCAGTCAGATGCAAGGACTGGTGAACACTGCTGCCAGTCAGATGCAAGGACTGGTGAGCACTGCTGCCAGTCAGATGCAGGGACTGGTGAACACTGCTGCCAGTCAGATGCAAGGACTGGTGAGCACTGCTGCCAGTCAGATGCAAGGACTGGTGAGCACTGCTGCCAGTCAGATGCAAGGACTGGTGAACACTGCTGCCAATCAGATGCAAGGACTGGTGAACACTTCTGCCAGTCAGATGCAAGGACTGGTGAACACTGCTGCCAGTCAGATGCAAGGACTGGTGAATACTGCTGCCAGTCAGATGCAAGGACTGGTGAACACTGCTGCCAGTCAGATGCAAGGACTGGTGAACACTGCTGCCAGTCAGATGCAAGGACTGGTGAATACTGCTGCCAGTCAGATGCAAGGACTGGTGAACACTGCTGCCAGTCAGATGCAAGGACTGGTGAACACTGCTGCCAGTCAGATGCAAGGACTGGTGAATACTGCTGCCAGTCAGATGCAAGGACTGGTGAACACTGCTGCCAGTCAGATGCAAGGACTGGTGAGCACTGCTGCCAGTCAGATGCAGGGACTGGTGAACACTGCTGCCAGTCAGATGCAAGGACTGGTGAGCACTGCTGCCAGTCAGATGCAAGGACTGGTGAGCACTGCTGCCAGTCAGATGCAAGGACTGGTGAACACTGCTGCCAATCAGATGCAAGGACTGGTGAACACTGCTGCCAGTCAGATGCAAGGACTGGTGAACACTGCTGCCAGTCAGATGCAAGGACTGGTGAATACTGCTACCAGTCAGATGCAAGGACTGGTGAACACTGCTGCCAGTCAGATGCAAGGACTGGTGAACAATGCTGCCAGTCAGATGCAAGGACTGGTGAACACTGCTGCCAGTCAGATGCAAGGACTGGTGAATACTGCTGCCAGTCAGATGCAAAGACTGGTGAACACTGGTTTATATCGAAACTGATCACAATACTCAATGATTTTTTTTTGTGCTAGAATTCTGAAAGTCATCTCTGAACACAAGCATAAACAATATCAATTTCTTTCACACATTCTAGCAATTGTTGGCGCTCGTTCTCTCGTGGATCCTTGGCTCTAGTTACTAACTCTTACTCTCTGAAGCACGTCAGAGGTTTAATAGCAATGGTAGTGTGAATCACTGCTACCATTTGGCACTTGTAGTGTCACAAATCGTCGGGTTTTGGCACTGGCGCCCAAAAGACCACCCATCTTTGGATAACGTCCATTATTTGTACCAATTTCTACTTCAGGTACCCCACTAATAATTCCCACTACCAATTCCGCCGCTGTCCCCTCTGCTAATGCCAGCCAATTCCTTCATTTTATCAATAATATCCCTCTGACAAGCCACAATACCAGTTTACAGTGCAGCTGCAAGATTCCGCTGGAAATTCCTACTGCTACTACTAGTACAGCACCTACTTCCACTACACATCCCCACTAATTCCCGTCACCACTACCGAGACTCGCTGCTATCATCTGCAACTTGGATTACAAGTTTCTCATTCCACACCGCGCGGTACATACAAGGACACTCGTCTGCTTTACCCCGTGGAGTCTGGACTCGTCTTGGCGCGGTACATACAAGGACACTCGTCTGCTTTACCCCGTGGAGTCTGGACTCGTCTTGGCGCGGTACATACAAGGATACTCGTCTGCTTTACCCCGTGGAGTCTGGACTCGTCTTGGCGCGGTACATACAAGGACACTCGTCTGCTTTACCCCGTGGAGTCTGGACTCGTCTTGGCTACATACGGATACTTGATCTGTGCATTCTGTGCTCTCCTGGCTACGTACAGTGAAATTCCAAGCGGTTTCATGATTTCTCACATTATCAAAGAACTGTAAAAATAATAGAACAGCTGAAGGTATATGACTGAGATGTCACCTCAGGGTCACATTCGACATTACATCCGTCCCATTATGATGTGGGTGGATATGCTCCAGGGCTTATCAAACATAGCTTAAATTCTTCCCAAAATTTTATTAATTACAAATGAATCGAATTTGTATAATCCTAAACCAATACTCATATTAAAATCAAAACTATTTTTTATGAAGCTTGATTCAATTATATTTCTCTCAGCCATAGACTTTCTTGATACAACTTTCTCGGCCTTTTGAAAATCCATTGTTTGGTTAAAATATCTCACATGAATAAACAGAGCATTAAACTCTTGTCCAGTTCCAATATTTATGATGAATCCTGGTGTCTTGGTCACCTACTGGATACATATGGAACATTAATCGTCTATATTCATTCACTTGTCCTCCTGTTCATCCTATGATCTCCTGGCTAGATATACATTCATCCTCTGATCTCCTAGCTAGATATACACTCGTCCTCTGCATCCTCTGATCTCCTAGCTAGATATACACTCGTCCTCTGCATCCTCTGATCTCCTAGCTAGATACAGAGACTCGTCCTCCCATGCCTTTTTCCTCTGGACATTGCTCTCTCTCCTCTCACTGACTTTTATTGCGTTAAATGCGAAATTAAAGTTGTAGTTTGTTGGTAATAAAGTTCTTAAAACGTTATTAAGAGTGCGAAGTTATTTTCACTGTATTGATGTTATTCTCGGTGTTCTGACGCCATTTTCTTTTACTGTTGTGATGTTATTATCACAGTATTATTTACATTTTTTTTAATTACAGTGAGGTTAAATTAAACTTAAATGTTGATTCTCTCGTGTAATTTAGCGTAACTTATTATGATCTCAGCCAAGCAAGGAGTGACTTGGCCTAACTTAGGGTAATGTATCTTTATTGCTGAAACGTTTCGCCTACACGCCTAAACGTTTCGCCTACACGCCTAAACGTTTCGCCTACACGCCTAAACGTTTCGCCTACACGCCTAAACGTTTCGCCTACACGCCTAAACGTTTCGCCTACACGCCTAAACGTTTCGCCTACACGCCTAAACGTTTCGCCTACACGCCTAAACGTTTTGCCTACACGCCTAAACGTTTCGCCTACACGCCTAAACGTTTAGCCTACACGCCTAAACGTTTCGCCTACACGCCTAAACGTTTCGCCTAAACGTTTCGCCTACACGCCTAAACGTTTCGCCCAACTGTTGTTCATGTGTCTGACCCATCTACTTGTGGGCATTGTATACCATTTTCAACAAGAGAATAGCGTGTTTAGCTTCACTCGAGCTGGTATGAAACAGCTAACTTGACCGAAAATAGGCCCAAACGTATAGTATTTTCCGACATATAAGGCGCATGAGAGTCGCTTACTTGCTGGCACGATGTTTCTAAGCAGTTGTGACGTAACTTTAGTAAACAACTGCTAAAGCGTAACACAAAGTCTACCCTTGACTCTGACTTTGAGCATATAAGGCGCAGGCTGATTCTCCAAGACTTTTCGTGTGAAAAAAAACGCGTCTTATATGCCGGAATATACGATGGCTTAAATACTATTTGACCTTCATTGATTTATCGTTAATTCGATCAGTCAATGAGGTCATAAGCATCAAACTGACAAAGTTCTGATTTAACCTGACTTTTAAGTCAGACTCGTCCTGACCTTCCACTGTTCACAGCAGCTTGACCTGTTCTGACCCATCACCGCTTGACTAGAATTACATCAGCCTCAAACTGATGCAATAACAGGTTAACCTCTACTGACCCCCGGTCTTATCTCTCAGGGTTTTTCATTGAGTGGATTGCAAATACAAAACAAACCGGGATACACGGTAAAAGCGAAGCACGATAAGTTGATCAACTGGTTTAAAGGGATAGTGAGGCAAGAGAGGAAAAAAACCCTATGCAATCCAGCTCAATAGAAACGATAGCCTGTGATAGCCTGTGACAGCATGCGATAGCCTCTCTGCTTTCACGGGCCGCCAAGAATATGAAAAAAATAAATTGCCGGGGCTAAACCGAAAGAGAGAACCGTCGTTTATTCGTCTGTTCTCTTATTTGTTTCTCCATTCGTTTCTTTCTTCCTCTTTACCTTATTTTTTCTTATTGTATCGTAATCTAACCTAACATGATCTAAGTAAACCTAACATAACCTTACATAACCTTACAAAATCTAACAATACACAAATAACAACACACAGGAGAGAGGTGCTTATGACATGGTTACTGAACTGGTCACTTAAATCCCTAAAATAAAGATTAATGCAAACTCTGTATATACACTGCTAGGTATTCACTTCTCAGTGTATATACCCTTAATTGTACTGGTAGGTTCATTACGGGTAAAGCGTATCGCGTACATTTGGGTTATTAAGGCTGTATGTCACCAGTTCCCCACCAGTTAAGAATATTTTAATCCCTTAGTTATTGAACTCTCAGCGTATATACAGTATACCAAGAGATAAATACCTCACATAGTATATCCCTCTGTTTAATTTACTCATGATATGTAATAGATCTAGCATGACATAAGGGGGATTTTTTTTGTGAAATGCAAATTTCTTAAAGACACTTGTCGATGGCAAGAGATAGGAAAAAAAATTGCGAAGAGAAAATAAAATAATATAAAATAGGAAATCCTGACAATTAAGATTAGATAATTAAATAGAAGAAGAGATTACCAGTGAGATAAACAGTTGAGCTAGAAGGAGATAAGAGTGAGATGCTGAGAGCAGTTGGGGATAAAGTTTTAGAATATTTTGGGCATTTTTTAACGTATAAGTGAAACTAATGTTATTACCATTTCCACGGGGGAAAGCTAAACCCTTAAGGGTCATGAAACTCCTGGAGAACAGGTGGAAGTCAGGCTTGATCTGAGGAAGAGAAGATTGGCTCGAATAATTAGGATGAAAAGTCCTTCAAGAGTCTCAAAACAAGACCAGATGGTCTGTATAAAAGTGTAGTGGACATGAACGGGTGAGAGACTTACAGGGGAAACAAGTCTTCTGAGTAAAGCGGCTTAAGCTTAAAATAGAGTTGTTGTCAAAAGATTTCGGGGGGAATACTGAAAGTTAATTGACAGATGAACTCGGGGGACTTAGGAAAGGGTTGGCGACGCACAGATCAAGTATTTAACTTGAAACATAAGTGAGCAGTACTTAGATAAGGTTAAGTAGGATATACGTTGCATTTATGGATATGGAAAATAAATGTGATAGAGTGGCTAGGGAAAACAATGTGACAGTGCTGGGAGTGTGTGGACGGAGCAGTAGACTGTTAAAAGCTATACATAATATTTACGTGTTGAGTGTATGTGTCAAGGAGAGAAGGGGACAATTTTTTTTTCCATTTAAAGTGGGAATGAGAAAGGGATCCGTGGCATTACTGTACTTGTTTAATGTCTTTATGTAAGAGGATGACAAAAATAAATGCTTAGTGCTGGTGAGAATTGTGGATTTAAGTCTCCTATGTCAGGGGTTATTTGTGTAATCTGATATGTAGTTTGTATGGGCAGATCTGATTTTTGCTGATGACGCAGTGCTATTGCGAGATTCATACGAGAAGCTGCAGAAGACCGAAGGAAGAGTTTTAAAGTATGAGAAAAAGAACACTGCTAAGTGTGGCCCCGTAAGAGAGCAAAGTAGCGAAAGTAAAATACAATAAAAAAGACGAAACATTATTAATTTAGCCTTGAAAAAAAAAGGTTTAAAAAAAAAAAAGCGAGTTCAGTTTGATACAGTACTTACCTAATTGTGGTTGCAGGGGTCGAGACTCAGCTCCTGGCCTCGCCTCTTCGCTGTCCGCTACTGGGTCTCTGCTCTCCCTGCTCCATGAGCTTTATCATACCTTGTCTTAAAACTATGTATGGTTCCTGCCTCCACTATATCTTTCTCTAGACTATTCCACTTCCTGACTACTCTGTGGCTGAAGAAATGCTTCCTAACATCCCTTTGACTCATCTGAGTCTTCAGCTTCCAGTTGTGTCCCCTTGTTTCTGTGTTCCCTCTCTGGAACATCCTGTCACTGTCTACCTTGTCGATTCCCCGCAGTATTTTGTATGCCGTTATCATGTCTCCTCTGACCCTGTGGACTTATCGATGATAGGTGTATGAAAGACGAATAGAATCACAGAAGAGACGAGAGAAAGGAAGCAGTAAGAGTGTCGGGGGAAACAGTGGAGAGGGGAGAATGGGTTATAATCGATACAAAATGAGGAGAGTATAAAAATCTAGTGTTTCAATGGCATTGAGTTTAAATGTTGCAGCGAGAAGGCTGGAGGAAGCGGCGATGTCCTGGCTGGTATCAGTGAGTGGAATGAATATTATTCAGTGAATAGGTGAATAAATTAGAACACACACCTGTCTCAGTGCTAATTAATGCTCGGTGATTGCCACTGTGCTGAGAAACTTCTGAGAGAAGAGGGATTTGTGAGGACCATGTCTTGTATTGAGCTCAAGACGCATTAGATGTTACTAGAAACGACAAGTGAGTGAGGGTTAAGAAGGAGGAAGAGGAAAATAAGCATATACATATACGTCACGGTGGATGGAAATCTTCTGTGGAATGAGAGGAAATTTCCTCTGAGTAAGGTAGCATGGTGAGGCCAACTAGTTCCTCTGAGAGGAACACAACACACACACACACACACACACACACACACACACACACACACATACATACACACACACACACACACCACACACCACACACCACATACACACACACACACACACATATATATATATAACCGTAGTCAGCCTTATTTATGTCCTGAACTTGAGTGCCTTTCAAACCAAATGAAAAACTCTCCTCTGGTTTTAATTGTGTAAATTAAAAATATATATTTTTAAATGAGCTTCCTGTCTTTTTTCCCTTCCTCGACCAGACAAGACAAATAAATACAATTTTCACGGTAATTTATCTAAATAAAAAGCACCTGACATATCAATTATAAATGAAAAAATTAATTAAGAGAGAAAATCACAGATAGTGCTTGTTTTATTTATCGCAAGAGTTGACAGCACTGTGGTTGAGAAGCAAATGTATCACTTTGTCCTCTGGTAATTGCCTGGGAGATGTTCCTCTCTTCTGGTCCAATTGTTTGTTGCGCTAGTGAAGAATGTTCTCTCTCCAGGCTAATATGTGTTTATGTACTCACTAATTGTGGTTGCAGGGTTCGAGTCTTCGCTCCTGGCCCAGCATGTTAAACTGCTGATTACCCGATTCACTATAGTCTCGTGGTCCCTGTCATACCTTCTCTTCAAGCTGTAAACATATACTAATACATATACATTCAGACTGACATCAATTATTACACAGGAAATCATACCATTACCACTGCAGAAGAATTAATGAGGACTCTAACCAGGGTTTGTACAAGTAACAAGCCCAACGCTGTCACCTATCAGCCTTGATCTCTCCTTATAGGGACCATGGTTCCATACCCCGTCCACTTTCTGTTTATATATATATATATATATATATATATATATATATATATATATATATATATGTGTGTATATGTATGTATTTATATATATATATATATATATATATATATATATATATATATATATATATATATATATATATATATATATATATATAAGTCACTTTCACATCGACATGATATAAGAGCGGCGTCATTGACCATAATATTAATGTGGCTAAAACTGTAACTCTCTCAGTCGTCGTTAATACTTGAAATAACAGTTTAATTAAACTCTGCCAAGAAGATTGACCCTTTTAATTATAACAACCTCAGTGGCCAGAGTAGTGAATTAACTTCATTTGAATATACAGCGACTTCCAGATTTATTTATATATGGCGACCTTTATAATTTATTCATATACAATAACTATAGTTTTCATATTTTTTATATAGCACTGGTGATTATAATTATAACCTTAATATTTAAAGGGGTGGAGAGGTAAGCCAGCGGAAGGCCTCGGTCAGATAACTGAAAGCTCCAGCGGCGGGTTATCATATGACTATGACCAGCGTCAGGAAACACTTGTCCTGTTTCCTGTCGAACCTACTTAACCTAATTACATTTTTAAGATGGATTCATGCGAGTTTATTTACCTTAACACGGCAGGTTCTCATTCAGGAGGTTTTATGTGCGAGGTTTTACCTGGAGTTTACCTGGAGAGGGTTTCGGGGGTCAAGGCCCCCGCGGCTCGGTCTGAGACCAGGTCTCATGGGGGATCAGGGTCTGATCAACCAGGCTGTTACTGCTGGCCGCACGCAAAATGACGTACGAACCACAGCCCGGTTGGTCAGGTACTGACTTTAGGTGCCTGTCCAGTGCCTTCTTGAAGACAGCCAGGGGTCTATTGATAATCCCCCTTATGTATGCTGGGAGGCAGTTGAACAGTCTTGGGCCCCGGACTCTTATTGTGTTGTCTCTCAATGTACTCGTGGCGCCCCTGCCTTTCATCGGGGGAATGTTGTATCGTCTGCCGAATCTTTTGCTTTCATAGGGAGTGATTTTCGTGTGCAAGTTCGGTACTAATCCCTCTAGGATTTTCCAAGTGTATATTATCATGTATCTCTCTCGCCTGAATTCCAGGGAATACAAATCAAGGACCTTCAACCATTCCCAGTAATTTAGGTGCCTTATCGTACTTATGTGTACCGTGAAAGTTCTTTGTACACTCTCTAGGTCAGCAATGTCGCCAGCCTTGAAGGGGGCCGTTAGTGTACAGCAGTATTCCAGCCTAGAGAGAACAAGCGATTTGAAGAGAATCATCATGGGCTTGGCGTCCCTAGTTTTGAAGATTCTCATTATCCATTCTATCATTTTCCTAGCAGATGCGGTAGATACATTGTTGTGGTCTTTGAAGGCGAGATCCTCTGACATTATCACTCCAGGTGCTTGGACTTCCAGCAAGGATGCGTGAGCGTGTTAGATAGGAGCGAATGGAGACAAATGGTTTTTAGGACTTGACGTGCTGTTGGAGTGTAAGCAAGCTAACAGACTCAACATTATTGTTGAGTCTAGTACACCCGTTTGGTGTACTAGACTCAACAAGTAAAACACCCAGCACTGCTGGGTGCGTGATTCTTGTGAAAGATAAAGAATCTAACACAAAGTGGGAGTTGTCACAGTTGCACTTTGCTGATGACACTGTGCTTTTGGGAGATTTTGAAGAGAAGTTGCAGAGGTTGGTGGATGAGTTTGGTAGGGTGTGTAAAAGAAGGAAATTAAAAGTGAATATAGGAAAGAGTAAGGTGATGAGGATAACAAGAAAATTAGGTCACGGAAGATTGGATATCAGATTGGAGGGAGAGAGTATGGAGGAGGTGAATGTATTCAGATATTTGGGAGTGGATGTGTCAGCAGATGGATCTATGAAGGATGAGGTGAATCATAGAATTAAATTTATCCATGAAAGCAAAGAGGGAAATGTATGAGAGTATAGTTATACCAACGCTCACGTATGGGTGTAAGGCATGGGTTGTGAATGTTGCAACAAGGAGAAGGCTGGAGGCAGTGGAGATGTCATGTCTGAGGGCAATGTGTGGTGTGAATATAATGCAGAGAATCCGTAGTTTGGTGATTAGGAGGAGGTGTGGGATTACCAAAACTATTATCCAGAGAGCTGAGGAGGAGTTATTGAGATGGTTAGGACATGTAGAGAGGATGGAACAAAATAGAATGACTTCGAGAGTGTATAAATCTGTAGTGGAGGAAAGGCGGGGTAGACGTCGGCCTAGGAAAGGTTGGAGGGAGGGGGTAAAGGAGGTTTTGTGTGCGAGGGGCTTGGACTTCCAGCAAGCATGCGTGAGCGTGGTTTAGCGAATGGAGACAAATGGTTTTAGGACTTGACGTTGTGTTGGAGTGGAAGCAAGGTAATATTTATGAAGGGATTCAGGGAAACCGGCAGGCCGGACTTGAGTCCTGGAGATGGAAAGTACAGTGCCGGCACTCTGAAGGAGGGGTGTTAATGTTGCAGTTTTGTAGCTGTAGTGTAAGCACGCCTCTGGTAAGACAGTGATGGAGTGAATGACGGTGAAAATGTTTCTTTTTCGGGCCCCCCTGTCTTGGTGGGAAACGGCCGATGTGTTAAAAAAATGTTTTATTTTTTAATTAAAGTTGAGATTAAAAAAAATACATTATGATGAAGTCTTAATTCTGAGGGAAAGATAAACCTCAGCTCAGAGTAGAGCTTTAACGAGTCATGACTGCTCAAGCTCTACATAGAGCGAAACGTAGTTTCTTCATCATTTTCGCCAGTACCACGTCTGGCTACACACTTAATCTTCGAATTTTCACAGAACGTTTCATATTTCCTTAAGAAAAAATGAAATATTAGAATCTATAAGTGAAATATAAGCATTGAAAAGTGAAATACTGATATTTATCGATGACCATCATTCAGAGGCATAGTCATAAATCTCGCCTCCATGGCTGAATGAAACGGAAGCGGGATCAAGGTCCCGAATTCTACGGAAGCGGGATCAAGGTCCCGAATTCTACGGAAGCGGGATCAAGGTCCCGAATTCTACGGAAGCGAGATCAAGGTCCCGAATTCTACGGAAGTTTCATCAAGGTCTTGAATTATACGTAAGTGGGATCGAGGTCTTGAATTATACGTAAGTGGGATCGAGGTCTTGAATTATACGGAAGTGGGATCGAGGTCTTGAATTATAAGTAAGTGGGATCGAGGTCTTGAATTATACGGAAGTGGGATCGAGGTCTTGAATTATACGTAAGTGGGATCGAGGTCTTGAATTATAAGTAAGTGGGATCGAGGTCTTGAATTATACGGAAGTGGGATCAAGGTCACGATTTCGATTAAAAAATCACGTAAACGTCTTTGCTATTGACTGGAATCAAATCACGATGTCATACGCACCTGATAGACATGGATTTAATCTGACATATGGCAATTCACCCACACTGGGGCATTATCACCCTCCAATGGGCTTTATCACCCACAGTGGGGGTTTATTACCCTCACCACGGTTTTATCACCCACAGTGGAGCTTTATCATCCACACACACACACACACAGGTATGATAAAGCTCATGGAGCAGGGAGAGAATGGACCTAGTAGCGACCATTGAAGAAGCGGGGCCAGGAACTATGAATCGACCCCTGCAAACACAATTAGGTGAGCACACAGCGAAGAGGCGGGGCCAGGAGCTGAGTCTCGACCCCTGCAACCACAATTAGGTGAGTACAATTAGGTGAGTACACACACACCATATATATATATATTATTAGCTGATAAATCTATAATAAACATGATTCCTGGGTAGTACTTGGATGAGAAGGAAGGAATATATATATATATATATATATATATATATATATATATATATATATATATATATATATATATATTATTAGCAGTAGAAATTTATAATAAATATGATCCCTGGGTAGTACTTGGATGGGAAGGAAAAAAAATATCTGCCCAACTTTCATCGGAAAAGATCTGGTGTTGAAACTCCGAATCTAATCTAAACTTTGCTCTCAACAACTTTGATCTTCTCGAATAACAATCGCTCCTTGACCCTGACCTCTGATTTTTCGACCTTTTCCTTTTTTGATTTTTGAACTTGTTCATTTTGATTCTTGATTTTTGAAGCACTGAATTTTTTTAATACATATATTTTTTTATATGTTTGTTCATTGAATTAGTTAGTTTGTGTTATTCACGAGTTATTAAGTATGGAAAAATGAACACAAATGCGGTATAATGCGATCCTTTATTGACTACGTTTCGCCCACACAGTGGGCGTTGATCAAGTCACGAACAGATCTGTTTGTGACTTGATAAAGTCCACAGTGTGGGCGAAACGTAGTCAGTAAAGGATCGCATTATACTGTACGTATTTGTGTTTATTATTCCCTCGTGTCGGTATTTCACACCATTTATCACCAGTTATTAAGTATATTGACCAGTTTATGCTCTCGCGGTAGTGGGCGCTCGTACGTTCTCCAGTGACGTATTTTCCGTTGCAACGTTGAACGTTGTTTACGTCACGGTAATGATGTCATTATACCCTGAAAACATCCATGCGTTTACCCTGCGTTGATACTACGTCAAAATAACGAGATCGCTAAGAATCATTCTTCTAAGGTAACTTAATACATAATACTCTTTTATTGCCGAATACCTTGGAATAATAATTGCTACGTCAACATATTCAAAATCTATGAACATATTTTAACAATTTTCAGTAATTTGCCTCAACCATTATAAAAGTATTAGCATTCTTTCGGAAAGAGAAATCAATATATTGTTACCCAGTCACCTTCTCTCAGGATAAGGACACCGTGAGGTCTATTTTCAAACATAATTTGGCTTCCATCACGCTAACAAGGCCACAGTTAGGAAGTGTTTAACATAAATCACATTATCTCCCTCATAAGCCACTCCCCATCTAGATAATGGCATCGTTATTTCGAGCTCCCTCCCCTGGCATTGTCGCAACGAGTGCCGCCACAACATCTTCACTAATTAATGGGGAAAGCGCTAAAGGCGTAAGTGTCACACAACGCCTGGAGGATTGGGAGGTAATCAGGTTTAATCCGGGGACAGGGAAAGTGTGGCTCTAATCCCTCGGAGCAAGAGCTCTTAATAAGAGGCGTGTAGTAAATCCCTCAATCTAAACTCCATCTAGATTCTTTCATCCCAAAACGGCCGTAGATATATATATATATATATATATATATATATATATTATATATATATATATATATATATATATATATATATATATATATATATATATATATATATATATATATATATATATATATGGGTTAATTCCTATTTAAAATGACGTACAGTACGTGCCTGTTTAAACTCAAACACATGCATATACAAAGATCCATAAACCCCTTTCATAAAACTCAGATAAGCACAAAAATTTAACATTGTAAGGCTCTTCGTGTTACTGCGCGGAAAACTCAAAAAAAATTTCCGTCCATTGGAAACTCACATTTGGGAGGGATAAGCGAAGATAATTCACTTATCCATAAAGGGAAAGGGTGCAAATCATTTTGACTTGTGGGTCACGCGCTGCGTGGCAGACAGCTGAAGGCTTTAATGAAGCCAATACACACAGGGAAGCCATTACGAAGCCTGAGTCGTCAAGGCTGGTCTAAATTGTGAGCTAAATTGTGAGACTAAAAGAAAAAAAATAACTTAGTGATTACCTATATTAGTAGCTATGAACTAGATGAATAATCTGGATACTATTATTATTATTATTATTTATACTCACTAACTAGTAACTCACTTATCTACTTTACTGCTACTTCTACTACTATTACTGCTACTACTATTACTAGTAGTACTACTTCTACTATTAGTACTACTACTAATTCTATTATTTCTACTACTGCTACTATTACTACTATTACTACTGCTACTACTACTACTACTATGCTAGGAAGGCGACTTTCCCATACATGACAACAAAATTTTAACTATGGTGGTGTAATTGGGCTGGGACAAAATAGATTGACATGTGTGTACATTGTGCATGTCCATTAATGGTGCTTTATTGGTGGGCGTGGTGGGTGGGGGTGGGCGTGGTGGGTGAGGGTGGGCGAGGGAGGGTGTGGTGGTGGTTGTTGGGGTAGGAAGTGAAAATAGTGTGAGGATAGGGGTGGTTGTGGTGGTGCTAGTTGCTAGTGTGATGGATGGTGATTGTGGTTGCTAGTGTGATGAATGGTGGTTGTGGTTGCTAGTGTGATGGATGGTGGTTGTGGTTGCTAGTGTGATGGATGGTGGTTGTGGTTGCTAGTGTGATGGATGGTGATTGTGGTTGCTAGTGTGATGAATGGTGGTTGTGGTTGCTAGTGTGATGGATGGTGGCAGTTGTGAGGTTGCTAGTGTGATGAATGGTGGTTGTGGTTGCTAGTGTGATGGATGGTGGTTGTGGTTGCTAGTGTGATGGATGGTGGTTGTGGTTGCTAGTGTGATGGATGGTAATTGTGGTTGCTAGTGTGATGAATGGTGGTTGTGGTTGCTAGTGTGATGGATGGTGGTTGTGGTTGCTAGTGTGATGGATGGTGGTTGTGGTTGCTAGTGTGATGGATGGTGGTTGTGGTTGCTAGTGTGATGGATGGTGGTTGTGGTTGCTAGTGTGATGGATGGTTTTTGTGGTTGCTAGTGTGATGGATGGTGGTTGTGGTTGCTAGTATGATGGCTGGTGGTTGTGGTTACTAGTGTGATTGCTAATGGACGAGTGGTGGTGAAATCTAGAAATAAATTATATTAAAGGAAGTTTATCTTTCTTCCTTTTGGACAAATTTATTCCTTAAAACATCATTCACAATTTTTTTCTAATTTTTAAGTGTTTTTTTATCAATATAATTTAAATAAACATTAATACAATAATAATTACTTTGCAACACTGAGACACAAACCAGTGAAGAGACGGAGCCAGAAGCTGTGAATCGACCCCCTGCAACCACAAGTAGGTGAGTACACACACACACACACACAAATCAATCTACATATCCCATTAAACTCTCAATTTCCCCCATTTCAGAATAAACAATTTGATCCTGAAGCAACCACCCAATTAGTTCATTAAAGAATTAGCGAAGGTAACTCCATCTAATTCAATTTCAAACTTTCTTGATCTAATTGGGACAAGACAAGGAATTTCCTGCAGTATTTAGCTCCGCCCAACTGGGTCTTCAAACGAACCAATTAACACCTTTCTCACCTTGAAATAGGGGCCTCTAAATACCCATTTCGTAATTACAGTTTTTTTTTATTTGTATTTGCCTATTTACTAATTAATGAACAATACAGATGTAATATGATACTTTTCTTGTTATTGTTTTTGAATGTCTTCTCTGCACTTTTTATCTATTGTTTTGGTATCTCTGGTCGATAATTAATCGGATAATGAGATAACATTATGGGTCTCGTCAGCAGAATTTTTTTTATCTCTGCCAATAAAATAAGTATGATGAATCTTACGTGTCCTTTGTCTCTCTCCATCTCTGTCTCTGTCTGTCTGTCTCTTTCTCTCTCATGTTCCAGCTCCTCAGCGTGGACATCCAGAGGGGAAATGCCTTCTGCATAATTGGCTAGAGTCCAGCTTCAGAGGCGCTGAAGGAGATTCATAATCTTTAATATGATGTACTATTATATATATACATGTATATATATATATATATATATATATATATATATATATATATATATATATATATATATATATATATATATATATATATATATATATATATATATATATTCAGAAACGTTTGCCTTACTATTATTAATTAATCTCCTGGGAAAATATATATTATATTTTTGTTTCCTCTTGTCAGTTTTTGGGTTTACCATACAAAAAAAAAACTGCCCTATTCTGTTTTATGCCCTTTTTTCTAAACTCTTTTTTGTGCGAATATTTCATTATTTTTTCCGAGGCTAAAAGGTTCTTTGGTCAAAAAAAAGTTTGGCAAACGCTGAGCCATTGAGGAAATGTGAAGGGCACAGTTCAGTGGGGGCGAGGGGAAGGGAGAGAGAGATTGGAGGAGATGGGAGAGGAGGGAGACAAATCAGGGATTGGGAGGAAGAGGGGAAGGAAGTGGGAAGAGAAGGGGTGTAGGGTGAAGGGAGGATGTAGTTAGTGATGTGGGATGTAGGGGGTGAGTAAGCACATTATTATTATTATTATTATTATTATTATTATTATTATTATTATTATTATTATTATTATTATTATTATTATTATTATTATTATTGCTGTTTTTGTTGTTGCTGTTTTTGTTATTGTTGCTGTTATCATTATAGTTATTGTTGATATTATTATTTTATTCAGTGGTTTGCGTTAAACCCTTTATGGCCCTTCACCTCCTTGGGAAGGGCAGGTAATTATTTCTAATCTGAGAAACGGAAGAAAATCTCCAATTTCTTTGATCGAGAGCACTTAATCATCACCATGGCAACCATCCCTTTGTAGATGAATGGTTCAGAGAACCGATAAGATGATAAATCAGACACATATGCAACACTTGGGTATCTTTATTGAGGAAACGTTTCGCCACACAGTGGCTTCATCAGTCCAATACAAAGTAGAAAGTTATAAGGAGAGGAGGAGTTTGAGGTAATCAGTCCCTCGGCCTGGAGTCGATGTGTTCAGTCCATCATTCTTGATTTATCAACCATCCCTTTGAGTCCAGAGTAAGGAGAGAATGGTGAATGGAAGTGAGGAATGAATGGTAGTTCATCATGACTCACGAAATCGTAATGACACGATTGCAAACAAACCATACCACGGGTGGGGTTCGAACCCGCGATCAGAGAGTCATGAAACTCCAGACCGACGCGCTGGCCACTGAGATTTCGTCTGTAAAAACTTGCATTTGTGGTCACAGTGGTGGCTATGCTAATCTTCCTATGGTGTATAAATATACCTAGTTGGACGAATCTTGTTGTAGCCACTGGCCCAGTGGCTAGCGCGTCGGTCTGGAGTTTCATGACTCTCTGATCGTGGGTTCTAATCCCGCCAGCGGCTAGTTCATCATGGTTGGTACTGGCCATGCTAGGCAGGTTCAAGTCACACCCGCTCAAGAAGGAAGGAACACGGCAGCTGGCCTACTTACCCATACAAGGCAGGGTCTTATCAAAACCACCCAGTCCAACCCACGCATTTGTCCAACCCTTTCCTAAAGGAACCCAAGAATTTGCTTCAGTATCTCAGGTACTAATAAAACCCAGCCCTTTTCACTAATATATTTGTCCAATCTCTTTTTAAAGCTACCCAATGTCTTAGCCTCTATTACCCTACTCGGCAGACGTTCATGTATTTATCTAACCTATTTTTAAAAATACGCAAAGTTCTAACTTCAATTACGGTACTCGGGAGTTTGTTCCACTCATCCACTGCTCTATTACTAAACCAGTGCTTTCCTATATCCTTTCCAAAACTAAATATTTCCCACAGTCTTAATGGAGTAAGCTAAATCAGGTTAACATATAGCAGGAAGTGCAGGTAACCTGAAGGAAAGTGAGCTGAAGCGGTAAGCTCGTCAAATTACAGAATATGTTGAACAAATATTTTAGTGAGAATTGGTGGATTTCTGCAGGATCTGTCTAGCATGGGCCAGTCTTATTCTTCAACATGTGGGTTTTCTAAGCTATTTATCACATCTGTCAGACACTGCAACATCTTGGGATTTTGATGCAAGGAATTCTTCAACGCTTGTTCAACCTATGGACAAGACCTACTTACACTAGTGGATGGTTCCACTGTGACTCCGCCTCCTACTGCTTCACCTCACCTGACTACAATATATAAGGGACTGATTACTTCAAACTCCACTTCTTTTACCGTTCTTTGTAGTGGACTGATGAAGCCACTGTGAGCGAAACGTTTCTTCAATAAAGATTCACAAATGTTACGGCTGCTGTGAGAGCTGCGATCAGGGGCGGATCTACTGTGAAACTAACGAAGCTTAGGCTTCAGGGCCCCTAATCCCTGAGGGGCCCCTGAAGCTACTTTAGTCCACATTACTTAAAAATTTTGGGTCTATTGTAGGAGAAAGTTTTTTTTCTTAAATATTAATAATATAGTGTAATTCAGTACAAAATAACAGTTAAAAGATTTAAAAGGTAGGCTAGCCGTTGCTGGTTCAATCTTCAGGGCCCCAAATATGTAGGTTCGCCACTGGCTGCGATCATAGTTCCTGGACAAGACTAGGTCACTCACGATATTTTTTTTCCCAAGAGTTTTGACACAATACATTTTTTTGCCTTTCACCCCTTGCGCTTTCACTCTGCGCAAAGGCACTCCTTTCTCTGATAAAATTCTTTGACTTTTACTCCTAAAACTTCCTGTTCACCGAATCTGATCACATGTTGAGTAATATAAATGACTTAAACCTGATTATGATACATGTATTTGTGGGTTTGAGAAAGACTTGCCTAGTATGGGCCAGTAGTCCTGCTGCAGTGTTCCTCCATTCTTATATTCATTGCTTCTGACTCCACCTGTTAACTACTTTCGGCATTCTCTGCTGATTTCAGTGCCAACAGAGGTCCATCGTACACGCTCTTGCAGCTATGTATTGTATTTATCTTCTCTGTTCCACTAACTATCCGAAGTCTGAAAAACTTGTTCTAACGTCCCAATGGCTCGTTTTTAAATCATTATTATTATTATTATTATTATTATTATTATTATTATAATTATTATTATTATTATTATTATTATTATTATTATTATTATTATTATATATATCATCATCATCATCATCATCATCATCATCATCATCATCATCATATCATCATCATCATCATCATCATCATCATCATCATCATCATCATCATCATCATCATCATATTATTATTATTATTATTATTATTTATGTTTCGTTTATTTAAATTATTTACTTATTTATAAACTCAATAATAATAATAATAATAATAATAATAATAATAATAATAATAATAATAATAATAATAATAATAATGATAATAATAATAATAATAATAATAATAATAAAAAAAATATTAATAAAACAAAGTTATTTATGCATTAATATAATTTATAATTCCCTTTAGCAGTCACGCAACCATTTCCATAATTTGCAATATATACTCATTTTGGTTCACAGTAGGTAATCGTCGTGTTACATAGAGGTCGGCTTCCACGGGTACGGGCGTCTCGCGTTACCACAGAGTGTAATGGAAGCAATGACTCTCTATTGTTAGTGAGAGAAGCAGCTGAGCGGTAACCAGCCAGCCTCTTTTGTTTCCAGAACAGCTGAGCCGAAGGGCTTTTCAAAACCAGAGGCTTGCCTGAAAAGCATTAGTCAACTGCGGCTTTATAGGAGAAATTCCATTTAAATTTGCATATTAACACGTAAGCAATGTTATTTTTTTTCTGTCTCGGCATGAAATATGGTGTTTTCGGATATTTTCGTGTTTAGCAAAGAAGAGGTTTTTATAAGGCAGAGGTGAGACTGATTCGGTATTCATGGATGCATTATTCGAAAATCTGCACTGATGCTAATGCAGGTGTTTACTAATGTGAAGGCTGACGCTAATGCCGCCACTGCAGCTCTTCCCTGGAGTATAACCACATTTAAAAAAAGAAAAAGTTCCATAGGCAACACAAAAACTGGATAGCTTATGTATTTGTTGCATTTTTCTAATTCACAGAATATCTTGAAAGACTGTATATTCATACAACAATATAGTTTATTCGATATTTAGCGCTGGGCTCAGGGATCCGAGTGTCAGCATGGTGGATCACTGTAGCAGCAACCACTGGCTTACCAGTGCTGGGCTCAGGGATCTGGGTGTCAGCATGGTGGATCACTAGCAGCAACCACTGGCTTACCAGTGCTGGGCTCAGGGATCTGAGTGTCAGCATGGTGGATCACTGTAGCAGCAACCACTGGCTTACCAGTGCTGGGCTCAGGGATCTGAGTGTCAGCATGGTGGATCACTGTAGCAGCAACCACTGGCTTACCAGTGCTGGGCTCAGGGATCTGAGTGTCAGCATGGTGGATCACTGTAGCAGCAACCACTGGCTTACCAGTGCTGGGCTCAGGGATCTGCGTGTCAACATGGTGGATCACTGTAGCAGCAACCACTGGCTTACCAGTGCTGGGCTCAGCTACGTGAGTGTGAGTGAATAATAACTCTCTTAAAGATAGAAGACAGCGCATGTATACTCTGAAGACGTGAGGTAGGAGAAGGGGAGCCAGACATTTAATGGCTGGTACAAAAGAGCGTTTGGCTATTTAATTCTGTCTGGTGTTGCCTTACCTTCACATCAAGTATAAAAATTTAACACCACATCATAAGCAGTGTGTATGTGTATTCATATAAGAATAGAGCGTTTGATAATGTACAGAAGAGGACGAAGTTCTTCATGCAAAGTGAAGCACTCTGGGTGTGGAGCTTTGTTTGTCTCTTCTCGCTTAATGAGGAGCAAACGAGGGGTGACGAGTGTGTGTGTGTATGTGTGTGTGTTGGTGTGTGTATGTGTGTGTGTATGTGTGTGTGTTGGTGTGTGTATGTGTGTGTGTATGTGTGTGTGTTGGTGTACTCACCTAATTGTGGTTGCAGGGGTCGTGTGTGTATGTGTGTGTATGTGTGTGTGTGCGTGTGTGTGTGTGTGCTCACCTAGTTGTGGTTGCAGGGGTCGATTCATAGCTCCTGGCCCAGCCTCTTTGCTGGTCGCTACTAGGTCCACTCTCACCCTTCTCTATGAGGTTTATCAAACCTCTTCTTAAAGCTATGTATGGATCCTGCCTCCACTATCTGCCTGCATTTCCTGACTACTCTATGACTGAAGAAATACTTCCTAACATCCCTGTGACTCATCTGAGTTTTCATCTTCCAGTTTTGACACCTTCATGCTGTGTCCCATCTCTGAAACATCCTGTCCCTATCCCCCTTGTCTATTCATCTCAGTATTTTATATGTCATTATCTTGTCTCTCCTGTCCTCCAGTGTTGTCAGGTTGATTTCCCTTAACCTCTCCCGTAGGACATACCCCCTTCGTTCCGGGACTAATCTTGTTGCAAACCTTTGGACTTTCTCTAATTTCTTGATATGCTGGACCAGGTGTTGGTTCCACACTGTTGCTGCATACTGACGTACACGGTGTACAGAGTCTTGAACGATTCCTTATTCAGATGTCGAAACGCTATTCTTAGGCTCGCCAGGTGCCAAAATGCTGCAGCAATTATTTGGTTGATATGCGTCTCATGAGATGTGTTTGGTATAATACTCAACCCAAGATCATTTTCCTTGAGTGAGGTTTGCAGTCTTTGGCCCCCTAGCCTGTACTCTGTCTGCAGTCTTCTTTCACCTTCCCCAATCTCCATGACTTTGCACTTGGTGGGATTAAACTTCAGGAAACAGTTGTTGGACCAGGCTCGCAGTCTTTCCAGATCCCACTTGAATTCTCAGCAATAGTTTCACGTAGTCTGCAAACAAGGACACCTCTGAATCTATTCCTTCCTCCATATCATTCACATATACCAGAAACAGCACCGGCCCTAGGACTGACCCTTGTGGTATCCCGCTTATTACAGGCGCCCACTCTGACACCTCGTCACTTATCACTTACTAGCTGTTTCCTTCCTGTCCGGTATTCTCTGATCCATTGTAGTGCCTTCCCTGTTACTCCTGGCTGCTCATTTAGCTTTTGCACTAATCTCTAATACGGAACTGTGTCGAAAGCCTTCTTTCAAACCAAGAAAATGCAGTCTACCCACCTCTCTCTCTCTCCTGTGTGTGTCACGCGCGTACAGTATTTACACATGTGCACGCGCGTGAGCGTCTCATGTCTACCCAGCCGTGCCTGAGCAACTCCTCCCCAGTTGAACTTGAACAAGGGGCCAAGTTTGCTCAGTAAATATAGGAGAATATTGACAGAGGGGTTATTGGTTCTGACGAGAGTGATTAGGTAAAGGCAGTCAGGTAAACACACTCACCTGTTCTCCGAGCACAGCGTCAACACTTCCATGTCTGCCAACGAACAATACAAACTCTAAGCCCCGTGTAAGATTTATTATATTGTAAAGGCACAGACACATTTATATATATATATATATATATATATATATATATATATATATATATATATATATATCAATAAAAACTACTGCACAGGACCACCAGATCCTAGGATTTGGTGGTCCTGTGGGTTAGAGTGTCATGTGGTTTTCCCTCACCATGAGACGGGCTAAAACAACATGGGTTCGAATCCTTGGCTAGTCGCAGTGTTGTTATTGATCAATATCACTCGTTCGTGGTTACAATAATATATATATATATATATATATATATATATATATATATATATATATATATATATATATATATATATATATATATATATATATATATGGGAATAGCTTCATAGAAAGAAAATATAAGGAACTGATGGGAAAAAGTTGTGAGTTCTCTCTCCCTCTCTCTATTCATTATCCATTTCTTAACCACTGCTCCTCATTCTTCATTTTTTTTTTTTTTTTTTATTTATGCATCCTTTCTGTTATCAATTACTCCCCCTCCTGTTCTTATGTAATTTCGCATACTTTCTTTCTCTTGTTCCCTCTTCATTTTGCACTCTATTGTTTATGATCTCACTTCTCTTCGTCTCTCTCTCTCCCAGTCTGCGTAGTCTCCTTTGGGTGTGTACACGTTGAGATATACACACCAACAACGAGCGCTGAGTGTACCAGCACTGGTTCTTTGTAATGGTGTATATCGTTCTGTATTCGGTGTGTGCCATACAAATCCACCATCGTTTAATTCGCCTCAGCCAGCAGAAAACACTAGAGGCCAGAGATATTTATTGGCAACGTCCCCAGGTGGTCAGCTATGAGTGTTTGGGCATACTGACCTCAGTGCACAGGATATATATGCAACGAGAGGTGTATTTACCAGTGTATATATACTGAGAATTCGCTTTCATCCCTATTTTAGGGATGAAAGTATTCTTACCTGGTGGTTAAAAGGTTACTTGCAGCCTTAATGACCCTAATGCAGTCCATAGCCTTTAAATACCATTAACCAACCAACCGGCCTCATAGAGGAGGGTTGGTTGGTTAGTACAGTTACCGCGTTTGTGGAACACCAGCCATCTAGACTCATTAAGCCATCAGCTGGTTCTCATCCTAATGTCTTCCTATCTTTGTCCCTAATGAGTGTGTAGTCACCGCTGTCGTTAAGAATGCACTCATATTTCATTTTACTTCTTTGGAACTTCTGTTTACGTGTTTAAACAGACGTTTGACTAAATTATACAAAATGCATTTACATATATACATGCGTTCTGATTAGGGAATACACTCAGAGCGTAAGTTCTTACTGTGTCTACTCTGTTTAATTGTTGATATTAAATACTGTTGGATATTAAATACTGTTGGATGTATGCTGGTTCTCAGTGTAATAATAATAATAATAATAATAATAATAATAATATTAATAATAATCTTTTATTTCTACAATTACACGATACAACTTATACAGGCCATAGCTGACACCAATGACACTACTATATACAAAGCCCCTTGTTATGCAGAGTATTTCGGGCAAATTAGGTCAGTTTTGTCTTCAGGATGCGACCCACACCAGTCGGCTAACACCCAAGTACCTATCTACTGCTAGGTGAACATGGACATCAGATGTCTTGAGGAAACACGTCTTAATGTTTCCACCCATACCGGGGATCGAGCCATGGACCTTAATATGTGAGCTGAGTGCGCTAACAGCCGAGCTACGGAACTAGTGGGGATCGAACTCATGGCAGGAGAATCGTCAAAGTAGCAGGTCAGTGTGCGTACACATATGTAAACACTAGTCTATATATATTCACTGAGAGATACATACCTCTCAGTTCCTCGGAATATATAAAGGAAAAAAGTGAGAAAAGACAAAAAAAAAGAATTAGACATGAAAGGGAGGAAGTAGAGAATTAGAGAAGGAAGTGAAGCGGAAAAGGAGAGAAAGGGAAGCTGGAAGAGGAGGTAGGGCAAGGCAGAAGACTGGATTAGCATAGATGATGAGATGAATGCCAGGCATCACACTCCTGTGGTGGGATGGAAGTTGAGGAGAGGGACAAAGAGAAGGAGATAAGGAGAGAGTGATGGAAGAGAGAGAGAGAGAGAAAGAGAGTAACACCTCTTAGCTTGTAAATAAAGTTAGGAATCCTTACCATAACATTGTAAAACCCTGTGTATAAGAGATAGATAGATAGATAGATAGATAGATAGAGAGAGAGAGAGAGAGAGAGAGAGAGAGAGAGAGAGAGAGAGAGAGAGAGAGAGAGAGAGAGAGAGAGAGAGAGAGAGAGAGAGAGAGAAGTACAGTGCTAAACAGAGGATGTGGTGGGGTGATGGAGGATGTGGTTGCAGGAGGACTTCAAATGGATGAGTTTGGTTGAGGTGAAATTAGTGGTTTGGTGAATGGGAGGGAAGGTGGGAGGGAGGAAGGAGGGATAAATACGATAGAAAGTTGAAAAAAATACGATTTATTCCTTCAACTGGTAAATACGTAGGTATGCTGCCTTACACCTGCTGTTCCTGCTTACCTAGAAGTAAAAAAAATAGCATCCTGGTGTAGGGGAAAATGCACCTCGAACGCATTCACCAAAATGACAGAAAACGTTTCGGTCTTTGGACCTTCATGTCTTGGAAGTGATCAATATCTATAGACCGTTTTATTCGTCAGGAAACAGACCAGGCGTCTCCTGACGCGGGTCCTAATCATATCGATGACCAGATTAAGTATAATATCCAGGAGGGAAGATAGGGTATTATACCGTAGATAAGGCTGGGCTTTTAAAAAAAACGAAGCAGTAGAAAGGCTTTTAGTCTGTACACTGAGCCGCGTAAAAGAAATTGAATTTTTTTTTGTATCTGTGTAGGGGGTTATATTAAGACTGACGCCAGTTTTGGAAGAAGAAAAGTTAAAATGCCGTGGCTTTTAAATAGGTCATAACACCGTGTGGTTGGAGCAATACACTATAAAGTAGGTGGAACAATTCACAACATCGTGGCTGGAACAATCCACAACATCGTAACTAAAACAATCCACAACATCGTAACTAAAACAATCCACAACATCGTGGCTGGAACAATCCACAACATCGTAACTAAAACAATCCACAACATCGTAACTAAAACAATTCACAACATCGTGGCTGGAACAATCCACAACATCGTAACTAAAACAATACACAACATCGTAACTAAAACAATTCACAACATCGTGGCTGGAACAATCCACAACATCGTAAATGGAGCAATCTACAAGATAGTGACTGGAACACTTCACAAGTAGCCTATGCTTAGAGAGGGAAATTTGACTCTTATATATTTCTCATCTATAAGAAGAAAGGCATTTCTATCCTTGTGTACCAACAAGATAAAAAAACAGGACTTTTTTTCTACACTTGGCACTTAAAACAAGAACTGATATACGCATAGCAAACAAAAAAAAAGTTGTTGTTTTTTCATTTTTTTTTTTTTTTGGAGAGAGGGGAAAAAAAGCCTCTCAGTTTTTAAATATGAGTTTGAAAGCTCTTTTGTTGGATTTTGTTTTTTTTTCTTTTTATCTAATTTGATGGAACGTTTGTGTTTCATCTGGTAGGCAATTACACACTGAATTCAAATGTTTTATACTGGAACTGAATTCAAAAGCTTAATTCTTGGATTGAATTCAGATGTTTTATTCTTGGACTGAATTCAAAAGTTGTTTTTTTCTTTTATTGAATTCAAATGATTATTCTTGGACTGAATTTAAATTATTTATTCTTGGACGGAATTCAAATTATTTATTCTTGGATGTAATTCAAATGATTTATTCTTGGACGGAATTCAAATGATTTATTCTTGGACGGAATTCAAATGATTTATTCTTGGATGGAATTCAAATGATTTATTCTTGGACGGAATTCAAATGATTTATTCTTGGATGGAATTCAAATGATTTATTCTTGGACTGAATTCAAAAGTTTTTTTCTTTTATTGAATTCAAATGATTATTCTTGGACTGAATTCAAATGTTTAAGTTAATGTTTTCATTTTATTTTGGCATAATATATGCATTAAAAAAAATATTCCATACATTCTTTAGTTTTCCATTCAATTTTTTTTTGTTTTTTAATGTACTCCCGTTTTCGTGGTTAAAGAGGTTGAGTCTCTGCTCCTGGCCCCGACTCTTAAATTTACAGTTACTGGGTTCACTGTTTTTTTGGGGGAACGTATCATACCTGTTCTTGAAACTGCGTATCGATTCAATCTCTGCTGCTTCGTTCTCCAGGTCATTCTGCTTTGGCTCTGCGTACGGGATGGTGGGAATGTGAGGGAGTATGAGGGCGGGTCATGTGGGTATGTCAGAAGGGTATATTTGGTGGAGGGAGATGAATAGGAGTGTTCATTGTGCCGTAATTATAGGATTGATAATAATTATACAGTTACCTGGAGGTGGAGCTTCCAGAGAGAGAGAGAGAGAGAAAAAGAGAGAGAGAGAGAGAGAGAGAGAGAGAGAGAGAGAGAGAGAGAGAGAGAGAGAGAGAGAGAGAGAGAGAGAGAGAGAGAGAGAAAGGGGGAGGAGGGGAGTCTGGAACATGTTTGTACAGCCTAATAATGTCAACGAAATAAAGTCAGTTGATTAAATGAAATCTCTGGCCCATAGATGGCTTAAACTTAATCTTGTTCTATATTTGCAAAACATAATAATTTAAAGGTTTTTAAATGAGCTTATGTAGGTAACAGGTTTTAGCTTATAAATAAAGTTAGGAACCTTAACCTAACCTTGTAAAACCCTGTGTAAAGAGAGAAAGAGAGAGTGAGAGACAGAGAGAGAGAGTGTGTGTAAAAGAGAGCATACTTTGTAAATACCACCCCAAACTTAAACATTACCCATTCAGCCCCTAAATGATTTCAGTATTTTCACAGCTCGGTACAGCACGACCAGACTGTATCACCTCGTATTGAAGTGCTGCTTACTGTACCAACGTTTTAATAACGTTGCCTCAGTGATCGTTGGGAAGTATGAGTCGAGGAACCCTACCTTCATGGCTCTGAGGCCCAAATTCACCATTGCGTATGTGAGCAAGGAAGCAATACTGTGAGGGGTGTGCGGAAGTTCTGAGATGAGGGAGGAAGTCTCCATTTGTGGCAGAATCGAAGAGATGGGGGATTGTAAATTGAATAAGAGTGTTGTGAATGGTGGTAGTGCTGGTGGTAGTGGTGGTGGTGGTGGTAGTGGTGGTGGTGGTGGTAGTGGTGGTGGTGGTGGTGGTTGTTACGGAGGTGTTGGTGATTTTGGTGATATTTGTGACTGTTTCTTTTATGGTGTGTGTGTGTGTGTACTCACCTAGTTGTGTTTGCAGAAGTCGAGTTATAGCTCCTGGACTCTCCTGTGTGTGTGTGTGTGTGTGTGTGTGTGTGTGTGTGTGCGTCCAAAATTATGTGCACGTGTCAACACACACAGAGGCAACAGATATTATATGATTTTTAAAAAGTAATTTTCGAAAACATTTCAAACCATCATATCGTCCCAATTTATTATTCATTGGATGGACATGTTTCATTTAAACACACACACACACACACACACACAGCAACAAGGGGACACAGTTGGAAGTTAAAGACTCAGATGAATCACAGAGATGTTAGGAAGTATTTCTTCAGTCAGAGAAGTCGAGAAGTGGAATAGTTTAGGAAGCGATGTAGTGGAGGCAGGATCCATACATAGCTTTAAGCAGAGGTATGATAAAGCTCATGGCGCAGGGAGAGTGACCCAGTAGCGGCCAGTGAAGAGGCGGGGGCAGGAGCTGTGACTCGACCCCTGCAACCACAACTAGGTGAGTACACACACACACACATCTTGAATATATGTAGCAGCGATTCTCCATGAACATCTTAGGGATAAGATTGGAGTCCATGACCAAAAGTTCGTTGAGGGAGCCAGGATCTGGGATAATCTAACGGGCTCTGAAACCAGACCTGCTCCCCCCAACAACTACAAACAGTCACACTGGGATGGCCCAATAGTGGAGGACATAGTCTCAGCAATGCTTCAGAGTGTGTCGGGGAAGGATAGAGCCCGCCTCCTGGCGGTGAGAGCTCATCATGCAGGGGACTTTCTGTGGGCTGTTCCCAACTCCAGCCTTGGCACACGCCTCGAACCACAGACCATCCGCATTGGTGTTGCCCTTCAACTTGCCGCCCCTATTCTCGCCGAACACAGGTGTATTTGTGGCAGTGAAGCAGCAGGCTGATGTGGGTACCATGTTCTTGTGTGTCGTAAATTCGATGGAAAGATTACGAGACATGAAGAGGTTAATAACATTATCAAGAGGATCCTCACAACAGCCGGATGCCCAGCAATAAGAGAGCCATCCCAAATATGCAGATCTATTGGCAGCTAAAAGCGTCCAGATGGTATCACCCTTCAAGCGTGGACAGACGGCAAGCAGGTGGTGTGGGACTACACATGTGTATCTACTTTGGCTTATACCTATCTCCAATACACCAGGGAGGAAGGAGGGGCAGCTGCCAGCTTCAGGGAGTCCCAAAATTCGAGAAAATACTTAGAACTTGCCCATCATTATATGTTTGTTCCCATAGGCTCGGAGACCCTTGGCTCATTAGGAAAGAGTGCATCTAAGTTCCTTAAGGAGCTAGGCAAGATTCATCAGGGTAACTAGGGATCCCAGGGCAGCTAGTTTTCTGTTCCAGCGACTCAGCGCTGCTGTTCAGAGGGGTAATGCCTGCTGTATCTTGGACACACACCCCAGCTCTGAAGAGCTGGATGAGATTTTCGCAATATAATCAGTGACAAACACGTAACAATATGTACTAGACATGTATCTCATGTACACCTCATGTACTGTATATGCCATCTTTCTATCAACGATGTATCTCTTAAATCTTTTGTACCATATTATGTAATAAAATATACTTATTGTTAAAAAAAATGAAAAGATGGGGTGGTAGAGGAAGTGGAATATTCAAATGGCTTCAGGAAGAAATCAAAACATTCTTCCTTGAAGCCTTTATATATATATATATATATATATATATATATATATATATATATATATATATATATATATATATATATATATATATATATATATATATATATATATATTATATATATATATATATATATATATATATATGCAAAAACCACTATGAAAAATAGAAGAATTCCAAGCGCTTTCGTGACTACTCACATTATCAAGGAACTATCATAGTTCCTTGATAATGTAGTATCACAGCTGGAATTCTTCTATTTTTCACAGTGGTTATTTGCATATTTGATATCACCTGTTTACTGTGATCTTTTTGCATATATGTATATATATATATATATATATATATATATATATATATATATATATATATATATATATATATATATATATATATATATATATATATATATATCACAACACTGTTGTACTCTGGGAAATCAGATCTGGATTTGCACAGGGCACAGAGAGGAATGTTTACTGAAACATGAGTTTGCACCAAGTTCTCAAAGCTCTTTAGAGATCAAACACACACACTAACACAGGCGTTCTGGCGAAAGTTTGAAGCAGTTATCTTCTCTTCCCCTCCAGTACAGTAGTTGCTCTAACTTCCTGAACCAGTGTAGTCGAAACTGCAATTTCCACGACCGGTACAGTCGAGATTGTAGCCTCTGTTAACCATGCAGAGTTGAGTCAGTACAGTCGTTGTTGTACCTACTTCCTCCTCAGTACAGTCGTTGTTATACCTACTTCCTCATCAGTACAGTCGTTCTTGTACCTACTTCATTCTCAGTACAGTCGTTCTTGTACCTACTTCCTCCTCAGTACAGTCGTTCTTGTACCACAAAATCGTAATAGCACGATTGAACCCACGATTCACTCGCCATAGGTTCAAACCCCACTCGTACCGTGGTTAGTAATACAATATCTATACATGGACGAACTACAACAAATGTGCTAAATTGTGCCCCAATTTCAGATCCTCGCTTACAAATCACAGTGTCTGGTATTAAGGCTTGAAATTGCAAAATCCAGCGACTGGAATTGTTGTCAACACCTGCGGAAATAATGTCAACACTTGCAGTAGTAATGCCAACACCTGCAGAAGTAATGCCAACACCTGCAAAAGAAGAAATGTCAACACCTGCGGAAGTAATGTCAGCACCTGTAGAAGCAATGCCAACACCTCCGGAAGTAATGCCAACACCTCCAGAAGTAATGCCAACACGTCCGGAAGTAATGCCAACACTTGCAGAAGTAATGTCAACACCTCCGGAAGTAATGCCAACACCTCCGGAAGTAATGCTAACACCTGCAGAAGTAATGTCAACACCTACAACAATGTGAATCAGGAATGGAGGTGTGAGGTTCCATATATATATATATGACTCTGTTGGGAGAGAAATTCCATTGTACCAGCACCGTAGTTCCCATACTTCTGTTCCTTAGGTGCTTCAGAGGCGTTCTAATTACTCTGAACTTCGCGAGTGCCCTTTCATCACTGTGTCTTAAAGGCGAGTGAGCGAGTTTACTGGGAGGCGAGTGAAGGATGTTTGAGTGCCACAGCGTCAGAGTGCCACCACCACTATAACAGTCATCTCCACTATTAACCATCACAACCACCCATCACCACCAGTCATTATCAATCAACACGAACTACCAGTCACAACTAACCATCATCAGCTACCATGCTATAATCAACCCACAACCAGCAGCTTATGTCTATTTCTATCAACCACCAGAATACTCCATTACTACGATTAATCACCCACCATCAATCACCAGACCACTACCAACCACCACCAGCTATCACACTATCAACAACCACCACCAACCAGCAACCTCCCCACCTACCACTATCAACACGCCACACTACCAGCCATCCCTACCAGCATTGCTGTGGTAATCGTCTGAACTTTGCACAAATATGCAGCACTGAATTCTACCATTCTGCCACATTCCCGAAACGTCGTGGACAAATGGAACTTATTTCTCTGGCTCAGCTCTGTGTGTGTGTGTGTGTGTGTGTATGTGTGTGTGTGTGTGTGTGTGTGTGTGTGTATGTGTGTGTGTGTGTGTATGTGTGTGTGTGTGTGTGTGTGTATGTGTGTGTGTGTGTGTGTATGTGTGTGTGTGTGTATGTGTGTGTATGTGTGTGTGTGTGTGTGTGTGTGTGTGTGTGTGTGTACTCACCTATTTGTGGTTGCAGGGGTCGATTCATAGCTCCTGGCCCCGCCTCTTCACTGATTGCTACTAGGTCCTCTCTCTCTCCCTGCTCCATGAGCTTTATCAAACCTCGTCTTAAAACTATGTATGGTTCCTGCCTCCACTACGTCGCTTTCTAGGCTATTCCACTTCCTGACAACTCTATGACTGAAGAAATACTTCCTAACATCCCTTTGACTCAAAGGAGTCTTCAACTTCCAATTGTGACCCCTTGTTTCTGTGTCCCCTCTCTGGAACATCTTGTCTCTGTCCACCTTATCTATTCCTCGCAGTATTTTATATGTCGTTATCATGTGTGTGTGTGTGTGTGTGTGTGTGTGTGTGTGTGTGATAATCATATAGATTAAATTACACCACACTTATATTAATTGCAATGCATTCTTAATTAAGAGGATCTCCATTAGAATATTAAGCATTATGGAGGTCTGTAGATTACATAGCTTGGTAGCACTATCTCAGAGGCAGGGCTCCGATAACATAGGAACATAGATAACACAGAGAAAGCTGTTATTAAGACAACATTTCGCCCAAGGAGAGTATTACCAGATCATTATAGACCTTAATGAAGCTAGTATCTCTATAAAAGTCTCCCGTTCACTTTATGTATTGGTGGATAATATGGTATTTCCGTGAGTGATTTTCGGAGGCGAAACACGGGGTACCTATGTGTCTCCTTTTCTGTAAGCGAAACGTCGTCTAAATAAAGCCTTTCTAAATAAAGCCTACTCTAAGTGTGTTTTTGTTACAAAATCATCGAAATATATTTAAAAATCATAGTCGAATGTGCTGTATGTCGCTGTAATGTATTATGTAAAATTCAAGAGTACACGAGTCTTACAAAATCTGAATTGTACAGAATTCGACAATAACGACATCTGTAACGCTGCTTCATATGCTGTACCACACTTGACAGCACCGCTGCACACTTCTGAACCGCTGTACCTGCTGTTTGGTATTGAATTCTTAAGCCAGGCGAGGGCCTGGCTTAGGACAGGTGGGGAAGCGTGGGAAGAGGACCTGGCTTAAGACAGGTTGCTTGGGCTAGACTGATTAACGTAGATTCTCCGGGGAAGACCTAACAGCCATCTCACTGATTCTCAAATGCTTTGGTGAACTGGTGTAGAGATGAGAGAGACAGAGAGAGAGAGAGAGAGAGACAGAGAGAGAGAGAGAGAGAGAGAGAGAGAGAGAGAGAGAGAGAGAGAGAGAGAGAGAGAGAGACAGACAGACAGAGACAGGCAGACAGACTGAGACAGAGGCAGACAGACAGACAGAGGTAGAGTCTACCTGGAGTCTACCTGGAGGGTATTCCGGGGATCAACGCCCCCGCGGCCCTGTCCACGACCAGGCCTCCCGGTGGATCACAGCCTGATCAAAAAGGCTGTTACTGCTGGCCGCACGTAGTCCAACGTACAAACCACACTCCGGCTGATCTGGCACCGACTTTAAGTATCTGTCCAGCTCCCTCTTGAAGGCAACCAGGGGCCTATTGGTAATTCCCCTTATGCATGGTGGGAGGCTGTTGAACAGTCTTGGGCCTCGGACACTTATGGTGTTTTCTCTTAGTGAACCAATGGCGCCCCTACTTTTCATTGGGGGTATTTTGCACCGCCTGCCCAGTCTTTTACTTTCGTAGGGAGTGATTTCTGTGTGCAGTTTCGGGACCATTCCTTCTAGGATTTTCCAAGTGTAAATTATGATATATCTCTCTCGCCTGCGCTCCAGCGAGTACAAGTCAAGAGCTTCCAAGCGTTCCCAGTAGTTGAGGTGTTTAATGGAACTTATATGTGCAGTAAAGGTTCTCTGTACATTCTCTAGATCGGCAATTTCACCTGCTTTGAACGGAGATGTTAATGTACAGCAATATTCCAGCCTAGAGAGAACAAGTGATTTGAAAAGCATCATCATTTTCTTGGCATCTGTTGTTTTGAACGTTCTCATTATCCATCCTATCATTTTCTTTGCAGCTGTGATCGTGACACTGTTGTGATCCTTGAAAGTGAATCCTCTGACATTACCACTCCCAGGTCCCTCACATTATTTTTCCGCTCTATTGTATGATCAGAATTTGTAGTATACTCAGTTCTAGTTATTATCTCCTCCAGTTTTCCATAACGGAGTATAGTTGGAATTTGTCTTCATTAAACATCATATTGTTTTCCGTTGCCCATTGGAGGTTAACCGTGTCCTCAATAAATGAGTCCCATGCAGATCCTAGTATCGTCTGAAAGGATGACACGGTGCTGTGGATTACATCTCTATGTCTTATATGAGGATGAGGAACAGGATAGGGGCGAGTACTGTGCCTTGTGGAACAGAGCTTTTCACTATGGCAGCTTCCGATTTAACTCTGTTTACCACTACTCTTTGTGTTCGATTGGTTAGAAAGTTGAAGATCCATCTCTACTCCTTGCCAGTTATTCCTTTAGCATGTATTTTGTGCGCTATTACGCCATAATCACACTTGTCAAAGGCTTTTGCAAAGTCAGTGTATATTACATCTGCATTCTGTTTTTCTTTCAGTGCATCCAAGACCATATCAATAGTGATCCAGTAGTTGTGAGAGGCAGGACCGACCTGTTCTGAACCCATGTTGCCCTGGGTTCTGCAGTTTTGGGAATCCAAGTGGTTTACAATCATGCTTTTTAGCACTCTTTCCAAGATTTTTATTATGTGGGACGTTAGAGCTTTTGGTCTATAGTTCTTAGCTGATGCTTTGCTGCCACCTTTATGGAGTTGGGCTATATTCCTTGTGTTTAGTGACTGGAATTTCACCCATGTCTAAGCTCCTTCTCCATAGTATACTTAGAGCACGCGAAATTGGTTTCTTGCAGTTCTTAATGAACACAGAGTTCCACGAGTCTGGGTCTGGTGCCCAGATTCAGACAGACACACTGACCGTCAGGCTGTAAATTCATGGAAGCACACGTAAAAAATGCAGAAAGCCAGAGTCTTCCTGTCATTACCGAGTCACCTTCTCAGAATACTGAAAACTTCTCCGTAAAAATTCTCTGCCTTGACGAGCAACGACCAGCCATTGGTAGACGGAGGTTCGAGCATCCATTATTCTTGAAGTTCAGTGACCAACAGGGAATTACCGTTTCTCAATGTGGTAAGGAAAGTAATGTAGAAAATTCTCTCGTCTCCCTCTTTTCCCAAATTATTAACAAGTCTAATACTACTATTATTACTGCAATTACTGTTACTACTACTACTAAAGAACAAAAGACAATACCGTGACTGGAACAATACACAAATAACCCGAACACAGGAGAGAGAAACTTATGACGACGTTTCTGTCTGACTTGGACACCTTTATAAAGTCACACCTCGTCTGCGAGTTATTTGTCTACTACTACTACTACTACTACTACTACTACTACTACTACTTCTGCTACTACTAATACTACTGCTACTACTACCGCTACTACTACTACTACTACCACAATTATTACTACTACTACAACTTCTACTACTGCAGGTACTATTTCCTATTACTACTACCACTATTACAACTACTACTACTACTACTGCTACTACTACTACTACTACTACTACTACTACTATTATTATTATTACTACTACTACTATTACTACTACTACTTCTACTACTGCTACTACTACTAATACTACCACTATTACTACTACTACTACTTCTACTACTACTACTACTACCACTGTTACTACTACCACTATTACTACTACTACCATTTCTACTACTACTGTACTCTCATCATCTGAGAATTATTTAGTGTCATTATATAATTCATTTGTTTATTCTTTACGATATCTAATACGCAATGTTTTTACACTGTAGTGGACATTTCGAGAAAAGCTTTGAATGATTGATATGTTGGCCACTAAAGAATTAAAACTAAGAACACATGTCTCATAATTCCTCTGGAATCTGAAATTACCAAGAGAAAGATCTTTGGTCTTATTTCATAATGTAAAGTCTTCTCTATTTTTTTGTTTTGTTTTTTTTGGCTGTGTTTTTTTTTTTTAGCTTCTCGTGGTCTTACAGTAGATTGTTACCGGGTTATTTATCAGTTACTCCAATGTGTTTTATCTCCAGAAACAGTAATAAAGCGGGGCCAGGAGCTGTGAATCGACCCCTGCAACTACAAATAGGTGACGACACGATGGAGCCATTATGTTTGTGCTTTAGAGAAAAAAAATAACAAGTTAATCTTGTGTAACACTTGGTTATGTGTCTCATTTATCACCATGATAGTAGAATGAATTTTACTGATCTTTACACTGATTTTAAAGGTAAATAAAGTATGGTAACCTCACAGCATCTTTCAGATTGTGGTCTGAACTAAAAAGTGTAACCTCACAGCATCTTTCAGATGCTGTGAGGTCTCCAGTCTCTCTCTCTCTTTCTCTCTCTCTCTCTCTCTCACCTTGCTACTGAGGCCCAAAATTACCTTCTTGGGAACGCCACCATTCCTTTCCATTAAGTATACTCGTATCAACAGATTAATAAAACTAAGCTTCTCCCTCCCTCTTCTTTCCTTCCCTGCACGGATGGAGTTAGCTAAATCCCTCTTCCTTTCCTTCCTGTAGGGATGAAGTTAGGTCGTCCTCTCCAGATATCTCCCTTGAGGATCGAAGGAATGTGGGAGGATGCAGGGAGTGGTGGGGAAGTTGAGAGACGGTGGTGGGGAGGAAAGTGAAAGTGTTAAGGGAAGAAGGGTGAAAGCGGAAGGGGAGGAAGAAGAGTGAAGTGCAAGGGGAAGAAGTGTGAAAATGGATTGGGGAAGTAGAGTGAACGTGGTATGTGGAGGAGGTGGGTAGGAGAAGCGTGAATGTAGTGCGTGAAGCAGAATGATGGCAGTGGGAAAGAAGAAAAGTGGTAGTGATAAGGGAAGACAATACTGTACATTCAGCTAAGTAAGACATGAGAGCCTTCTCCCGGGAGATGAACGTGCCGGAGAAGCTAGCAGATGCTGGGGAGGCTACCAGAGGCTGGGGAGGCTACCAGAGGCTGGGGAGGCTACCAGAGGCTGGGGGAGGCTACCGAAGACTAGGGAGACTGCCTCCACCAATATCCATTATGAGGCTCGACCTGAACAAGTTGCTTCGCTGTTCCCGAACTCATGATGAAAGTCGTTCCCTCTAAACAAGGCAATCAGAGTCCTTGAGAGGAGGGAGGGTGTGGAGGTTAGTTAGGAGTGTTTGTGAATTTAAGCTTGGATGGGGTTGAAGGGTAATCTGATAGGGAGATGGGGGTAAAGACTAATGGAATTGGGCACGAGAAAACATTAGTTTATGTAGGGAGATGGTACACGTGAGGTAGACTGGTGATTAATTAGGTCAGGCGAGGTGAACAGGTGTGACATCTCCGAGTGGAGTCACTGGGTAGCTTTTAAAATATGTTGTCCAAATATCTGAGAAGAACCTACCTAGCATAGGCCAGCAAATTACTGCAGTGCTTCGAACATTCATGATTTAAAAACACACGTGAGTGAACCCTAGGATATATTCATTGGAAAACATTTTGATCCTGGGAAATTGATCACCAGGACCTAAACGTTTTCTAATAAATATATCCTAGTGTTTGTTCATGTGTGTTTCTAAAATACCTGTCACTATCAATAACCAAGATTCTAACTAAGTCATTCACATTTTTCATTTGACAGCTGTGTCCTGAGTTGGGCGGGAGAAGCTTTTTGCCCTATGGTTTTTTTGTTATTGTACCTCGACTCGAGAAATTATAATGGCACGATTGCAAACAAACCACGGTACGGGCGGGGATAGAACCCGCGTCGGTCTGGAGTTTCACGACTCTCTCACCTCGGGTTCAGTCCCCGCCCGTTCCGTGGTTTGTTATTGTAAACAGTAGAGCTTAAAAACAGGATGTGTCATCATATCTACAACACTGACACATATGTTTCGCCAACATGTATCGCCCCATCTACCTCGGGACACAGCCATCAGATGAAACATAGAATGACTAAGCACTGTGGTATGGCTACTGGTCCATGCTAGGCAGGTCTTTCTCAAATATTTGGCCAACATATTTTATAACTACCGAGTGAATCCACTTAGTGACATCGTGGAAACCCCCAGAGACCCAAGGGCTGCTATTCTTCAAGGTTTTCTTTTATGAAAACGCCTTATACAATCGGCTTCAAATTTTCAGCTCTAGTGAAAAATTTCTGTGGTGAGGTTGATGGAACTATCTTACCTCTCTTGTACCTTTCCCTACATAACCCTATTTATCATGCCCTTTGTATGGAGTCAACAAACTTCCAGGATCAAATCCTTTCCATAATATATTGCATTGCTGTGTGCACACGTGCCTTAAATCACAACTTGCTATTATTATATACCAGATTTTCACTAAGTTGGCAGAAGGTTAACAATTTCCATATCAGTGTATGTGTTGTGGAAGTAGGATTGGAGAGTGTCAGCGCCCGATATTGCAAGAACATTTTTTTCAACTAATTTTAATGGAAATGTATAAATCCAAGAATATTGGGAACAATTTTCTGAGGGTAAATCCTCACACAGAAATAGCACAGTGGAACATAATGCAACGTCGACCAGGGAAATAAAATCTCCAGGATGTAAAATTGAGTGAGTTGAGCTCTGTCGTTGCTTACACAAGCCTACCAACAAGTTACCTTCCGAAAAAGGCCTAATAACCCTTGAAGGTAATTACCACCGGGGGTAATTACCTCCGGGTTAAATACCACCACTACTCCAAACAATGGTTATCATCGTGCACAATTGCAATAAACATTATTATTTAACCTTATTTTCAAGCAGAATCCCTGCAGCTGTTGAGGGACGGTATTTGCAACTCTAGCAACTCTCCAGGGACCTTCCCTGCAACTCAGGCAACTCAAGCCAGGATCAGGCTTAATCAGGAGCGTTTTAAAACAATTTTGAGCTCATTATGTTGCACTGAGACGAGAAAATCTCCCTCAATCCAGACGTTGCAAGGAAAAATGGCTGGAATTATCATATGTGATGTTTGCAGACTTTATATTTCCTAGTTTTTAGAGTCATTGTTATTTTTCTGAGTCTATGTGTGTTTGTGTATTTGTACGTTCAATAGTTTGAATGTTTGCCCTTTCGCCTGGTGTGTGTGTGAGAGAGAGAGAGAGAGAGAGAGAGAGAGAGAGAGAGAGAGAGAGAGAGAGAGAGAGAGAGAGAGAGGGAGAGAGCGTGTGTGACTGCATTTGCATGCAAGGAACAGACGTACAACCAGACAAACACAAAAATTAGTACCAGAAACACAGACACAGGCAACACAGACTCCCCAGTCTTTCTTTTTTCTGGCTAAATCTCACCAAGTTTTCACAAATCTCAATATGCAATTTCATTTTTTTTGTCTTCCTGCACTTGAAAGACGCAGCAGCAGACTTCCCACTCCTCCACGACCAATATATACCACAGCATTTTTACCCTTCAAGCTTTAAAGCTTTTTACTGATTTGTTTAGCCTCTCAAAATAGTGGTGGAAGCCTTAACAGTTAACTGCAGTGTTTCTCTACTGAAAAGGCAATGGTGCCTTTTTCTAAGTTATTCCTTTGGCTGTTCAAAGTATTTCGCTTAACCACTTAAAGAATCTGGCCCTTTAAAATATTCCTCCCTGGCCATTCATAGTCTATGTTTTAGGGATTTAAAGTATAACTTTTTTGTCGTTTAAAGTATGCTCTACCTATATACATTAATGCAAACAGGTGATATCACAATATGCAAATATAAAGTTCCTTGATGATGTGAGAAATCACGAAAGGGTTCGGAAGTTCACTAGTTTTTTCACAGTGGATGTTCTCCATATTGGCATTATAATTTTTATCTATTTAATATATTTCTTCTAGTTATTAAAATATTTCCATTAGCCACTTAAATAATATTCCTTAAAAAAATCGAAGTATATCTCCTTGTCATTTAAAGGATATATCGTAGCAATAGCAAATCATCTAGCCTTTTAAAGTACTTCTTCTATTTACTTGAAAAAATATTCTTTAACTATTTAGTTACTTAAAAAATGTTCATAACTATTTAGGGTAATTTTCCTAGCTATCATTGTGAGTTTAGTGTTTAAAAAAAAATTAAGATCTTGACGTGGCAATTAAACAGTGAATACAAAATGCTTTCTCTTCTACTCGCTGCTCAAGTGGGCGAGTCTGTACTCAGGGTTCACCTACACCGTGGCTCGGTTGGTAACTCTCTCGCCTCTCACACTGAGTGTCCGTGGTTCAGTCCCCGGCACGGGTGGAAATGTCGGGTATGTTTCCTTACACTTATTCAGCATTTAAGGACGAGAGATTAAAACAAGTTGGTCTCACGAATGAGTGCATTCATAAGAAAGGCGGAACACTGCAGGACGCCTACTGGCCCATACTAGGCAGGTCCTTCTCAAACTCAAAGATATTTGTCCAGTTCTTTTACATTGCTACCCAAGGAATAAGGTTCGATAACCCTATTAAGTCACACATACACACACACACACACATATATATATATATATATATATATATATATATATATATATATATATATATATATATATATATATATATATATATATATATATATATTAAAGGTTACGAATTGTACCAGTAACGATAATAAGGGTTACTTGTAAAGTATGCCAGTAACCGTACTGTGACATTTGCTATTCAGAATTTTAGCACAGCCTTTCAACGGGGATATTTTTTTTCCTGTTGCTCTTAAAGACGGTTACCGTTTTTTTCGCTTATTTTAATCTAACAGAAGCATTTTTAAAGAGGATGCATAAAAAAAACATGAAGAGGGGCACTGAAATTGCCTCCCACGTCCCCTCTCTACGCAAGTTGTAGCTGGTGATTTTTCCCAGGATTACTCTGGCACCTAACACTGATGGTCCTGGAATATGGGGGAAAGCGGCAGAGGGGAAGGAAAAATGGAGATAAACAGTACATGGGAGTACATGGCAATATATGTGAGTACATGGCAATCTATGGGAGTACATAGCAATATATGTGAGTACATGGCAATATATGGGAGTACATAACAATATATGGGAGTACATAGCAATATATGGGAGTACATAGCAATATATGGGAGTACATATCAATATATGGGAGTTCATGGCAATATATGGGAGTACATTGCAATATATGGGAGTACATATCAATATATGGGAGTTCATGGCAATATATGGGAGTACATTGCAATATATGGGAGTACATATCAATATATGGGAGTTCATGGCAATATATGGGAGTACATGTCAATATATGAGAGTATATGGTAGAGGTGCAGTGGGCACAATAAGAGAACACTGTATCAACGTCCCTGGCTTCAGATTATTGAACTTCTTACTAGAAGATATCAGAAAAACTGCTGTGGGAAGTGTATAAAGCCTTCAAGTGGGAACCGAACAAGTATCTTCACCAGGTGCCAGATCAACCAGGCTGTGATGAATATGTGGGTCAACGGACCACCAGCTGCAACAGCCTTGATGGCCAGACAAGCACCAGACGAGCCTGGCCCAAGGTCGGGCTCTGGGAATAGAAAAACTCTCGGAACTCATCACAGGTACTTCAAAGGGATATGGTACATGGAAGCACATGGAAACGACAGCTGAAAGAGGACTTAGAAGTCTACCTCAAGGCGGGTTGCTGAGAACTATGTACTTCTACCTAGATTAGGGAATATCATGTAGTTTGTATGTGTATAAATCAGGCATAGAAAAGGATAAACAGATTTTCTATCGTTTTACTTATACACCAAGAATATCCTAGATAATACACGATAGAAGAGAGGCAAGAAGTAAAATGGTGAGACGGGGGGGGGGGTTAGAAGAGAGAAAGAACAGGGTGTTGAGGGGAAGACTGAGAGGGGAGAAAGGAAGGGGAGATTATGAAAGAGGGGATACAATAGAGAAGGGATGTAACGATTAGTAAGAGAAGGCCTTGGGAAAGAGGAAAGAAGACGCAGCAGATTGTGGGGAAATGGTGAGTGAATTAGAGAAAAGAAGAGGATATAGCAACATAAAGATTGTTTCTTAAAAAGAACAAGCTGTAAACCTGCACGAGTAATACAACAAAGATAGGACAGGGGTCACAGTGGTAAGGGAAAAATGGCGACAGTGAGGAGAGGAAAATGGAATTGTGAGAGTGGCGATAAGAGTTTCTTGTCTTCCTTGATACAGTCTTTTGATGTCGCCAACCGTCACTGCCCGTTGCCAACCGTCACTGCCCGTTGCCAACCGTCACTGCTCGTTGCCAACCGTCACTGCCCGTTGCCAACCGTCACTGCCCGTTGCCAACCGTCACTGCCCGTTGCCAACCGTCACTGCCCGTTGCCAACCGTCACTGCCCGTTGCCAACCGTCACTGCCCGTTGCCAACCGTCACTGCCCGTTGCCAACCGTCACTGACCGTTGCCAACCGTCACTGACCGTTGCCAACCGTCACTGCCCGTTGTCAACCGTCACTGCCCGTTGCCAACCGTCACTGACCGTTGCCAACCGTCACTGACCGTTGCCAACCGTCACTGACCGTTGCCAACCGTCACTGCCCGTTGCCAACCGTCACTGACCGTTGCCAACCGTCACTGATCGTTGCCAACCGTCACTGCCCGTTGCCAACCGTTACCGATAGTCGCTAAGTAAGTTAATTTGGCACAGGTACACATAAGTACAGTTATCATGGATAGTGTAAATTACCTGGGATAACCCCACCGTCACCAGTCACCATCTACCATCACCAGTCACCATCTACCATCACCAGTCACCATCTACCATCACCAGTCACCATCTACCATCACCAGTCACCATCTACCATCACAGGTCACCATCTACCATCACCAGTCACCATCTACCACCACCAGACAACAACAATTAACACCTATCACCAACAACAACCACCACCACCAACAACAACTACTACCACAAACAGCCACCAACAAAGACTACCACAAACAACCACCACCACCAACAATCACAACCACAAACAACCACCACCAACAACAACCACCACCACAAAAAAACACCACCAACAACAACCACCACCACAAACAACCACCACGAACAACAACAACCACCACAAACAATCACCACCACAAACAACCACCACCAACAACCACCACCACAAACAACCTCCACCAACAACAACCACCACCACAAACAACCACCACCACCATAACCACCACCACCACAAACAACCACCACTACCAACAACCACCACCACCAGCAACCACCACCACAGCCACCTCCACCACCAACCACCACCACCAACAACCACCACCACCAGCATAGTGCACACAAGCCCTCAGAGCAACATGCTAATAAAGTGGTTTCCTGGAAATACTTTCTATCTCCACCAATTACTCCACCACTTACTTCACCACTTACTCCACCACTTACTCCACCACTTAGTCTTCCCGCACATCAATTAGCTCAAGAAAGTGGCGAGGGACGCCAGAAGAAGCCTCACTCTATCGTTTCATTCTCCCTAGATGCGGGTGAAGGCCTCTTGATTCAAGGAAGTGGAGCCACCCTCCCATTCCTCGGATCAATTCAAGGCAGACAAGCAGGCCGGCAAGTAGGCAGGCAAGCAGGCAGCAGACGAGCAGGCAAACAGCCATGCTGGAGGGTAGGAAGGCAGACATGCTCTCACCATCCTCAAGGGAACCGCAGTTACCGGCCACATTGAAAAGCCGCAAGATGGATAGGTGATTGATCTGCCTGTTATCTGAGAGATGGAGGAGGAGGAGGAAGAAGTGGAGGAGGAAGAGGAGGAGAAGGAGGAGGAGAGGAGGAGGAGGAAGGAATATTGAAAAAGACCCAGCTTGAAAGGAAGACTTGTTGAATAAGACCCCGGGAGGTAGGCAGGGAGGGCAAAATGAATTACTAATTAATTCTGGTGGACAGGTAAATACCTCTCTCCGTCTTCTGTTTGCAAAATAAAAATATATAATATATGCGGTTATACGCAGTATATTTATTATCTCGCAAACTCGCTCATGACATACGGCGTAAAACCGTAAATTTTAAGCGTATGACGTTTTTTATGTAGGGTCATTCGCTAGGGATTTAAGACTGGGTGAGATAAGTGAAAGATGTTTCTTCTTCTTCTTCTTCTTCTTCTTCTTCTTCTTCTTCTTCTTCTTCTTCTTCTTCTTCTTCTTTTGTCTTATTGTTAATTTTAACATTAGTTTTAATAATAATAATAATAATAACAATAATAAAAACGACAATAATAAAATTAATAATGATAATATTAATAAAAAATAATAATTAATAACAAATGTAATAATGTTATAAAATAAATTAATCATAACTATAATTATATCAAATAATGATAAAAAATAACAACAGCAGCAGCAACAACAACAACAAAAATAATAATAATAATAATAATAATAAAGCAATATTAGATAATAATAATAATAAGGCAATACGTATTAGATAATAATAATAATAATAATAATAATAATAATAATAATAATAATAATAATAATAATAATAATAATAATAATAATAATAATAATCAGGAAATCATTCTTGAGGCTCCTACGTTTTCCCATCAATCTGTGTCTCCACCAAAAATAATAATAATAATAATAATAATAATAATAATCAGGAAATCATTCTTGAGGCTTCTACGTTTCCCATCAATCTGTGTCTCCACCAAAGGACAAAAACCCAAATCGCCTCAGGTCGTACACAACCTGAATGCTTTAAACCCATTTGGAATTTGCATTGCTAGCGACTCGTTAGATCCATGGGGAAGGGGGGAGGGAATGGGGTTGGTTTGACTTGCAATCCGTGGTAGGGTTCCCTGTGTGTCTGCTAATACAATTTCTACCATTATGAAGACGGGTGGCGGCGGTCGTCCCCAGAAACACCAATTTGAAGTCATTCCAGGAATGATTTAATTTTGCTCTATTAAGCTAATTAAGCTAATATAAAATGGAGAAGTAATTTTACATTATAATATATATATATATTATTTCTTAACAATAAGTTGGAGTGTAACAACAAGTGACAGTCGCCCAAAATATGGAGGGGAAAATAGTGCAGTGTGTGATTACCTATTTGTAGTTACATTATTATTATTATTATTATTATTATATTCACGGTGAACACAAAACCCGTAGGGATTATACAGCGCCTGTGAGGGTTGAGAGGGGATGGAAGACATCCAGGCAGGTATATATACTCGTGGCGTTCCGTTTTGAATATTACTTTGCATCATATATAAACTAAAAAAAAATATGTATAGTGCGACTAGGGAGGAGTGAGTATATTAACCCAGTTTTGTTGCCGGTCGAAATGATTGTTAGAAAAAGTGTTTTAGTTGCTATAATCACCTGGAAATTGATCCCCAGGCTACTCTGACCGGAAGTGCCATTATAATCACTCAACTGTGTTGAGTGATAGAAATTAATTTATTATAAAAGCATATAAAATCAGCATTAGTTGCAACATATCTCGAGGCTTGGAGCTGGTAACATGTATATTCGTATATATATATGTGTTTTTGTGTGTGTGTGTGTTTGTTTGTTTGTTTGGTTTGTGTGTGTGTGTGTGTGTGTGTGTGTGTGTGTGTGTATGTGTGTGTACTCACCTATTTGTGGTTGCAGAGGTCGAGTCATAGCTCCTACCCCGCCTCTTCACTGATCGTTACTAGGTCCCCTGTCTCCCTGCTCCATGAACTTTATCAAACTTTGTCTTAAAACTATGTATGGTTCCTGCCTCCCTCTACGTCACGTCCTAGGCTATTCCACTTCCTGACAAATCTATGACTTTGTGTGTGTATGTGTGTACTCACCTAATTGTTGTTGCACGGGTCGAGACTCAGCCCCTGGCCCCGATGTGTGTGTGTGTGTGTGTGTGTGTGTGTGTGTGTGTGTGTGTGTGTGTGTGTGTGTGTGTGTGTTTCATATTAGAGCCTCCATGTTTAAAAAAAAACATTAATTTTCTTCAAGTACATCTATTAACTATTCTCAAACTCACGAAATCACCCAGGACCACTCACCAGCCTCTGTAACACCAGCTGACAACACAAAACAGTCGAACAAGCAAGAACTGTCTAGCAATCAAATACAAATGATAAATGGGGGAAAAGAATTTCTGCATGGCCTCCCATCCTCCCACCCAAGTCGCCAACATGCAAAGATTAGACAGGATTTAGCATCTTCGAGGGAAAAGATAAGGGTAGCATTATGCTTGGAGTTGACTGGAGCCACAACAGGGTGAGGCTAGACTAGGGGTAGGTGTGGGAAGGTCTTCAAGACTTGTGTGTATGTGTCTCATTTCTCCACGAATTGTGTGGTCTCTTAGGAAGAGAGAGAAAGAGGGAAGGGGAAGGAAGCGAGGGAAGAGATGGAAAGAGGGAAAGGATCGAGGGAAGAGGGTAAGTGAAGGAGGGTGGCAGTAAGAGAAGGAGGTAAAGGGAAAGAAAAGAGGGCAACATTAAGATAGGAATGGCGTGGGGAAATAAGGAAGAAAGGAAGGAAGGAGGGGAAGCAGAAAGGAAGAAGAAATACGCAAATTTGAATTGCAGTTCTATTCCACACTGTAGTAACACAGACAATCACGGCAGTCTTTATTTCTGTGTAAACAGTCGTCCAAATGTCTTCGCGAAATTAGGAAAACTATCTTAGAGCAGTCTGCCCTAACACGCTCACATCATCAACAATTCTGAGCTGAAAACACCAGAAGTCATTTGCGTAATTCCCTAGTCTAATTATCCCAGAGGGCGTTGGGAAGCTTGTCATCTCCAAGGAGTCGTCGGTAGGCTGGGAAGCTTTTATCTTTTCTCAGACCACCAAGAAATGTAGATTCTCTTAATTACTACCTAGTATACTTTGTTGTTCTTCCACAACGTCTTCCATTTCGATACTTCGAGTAGCACAACGTCTCTCTGGCACCTTGAAGTTCGGAAGTTAATATCGTAAAGTTGAAAGTATTTTACATTATTATTAAACTTTGCTATAATTTGGGAAACCTAACATGTATAATAGTTCTCAGCAATTGTAGCATTAATTCGTTCTTTAGAAATATTTCCCTCAAATCATTATTATAAATTTATAAAGAAAAAACTGCATTTGGTTTGTATTACTGAGTAATGAACATAACATTACTCTCTGTTTACTTAATCCATTAAAAAAATTTAATTGGGTTCCAAAATAATTTGTAGCCGCGTTTGTAATGTGTTAACTTCAGGTCTAACCTTTGTGAGTATAAATATATTGTCACCCTGTTCCATATTTCATATTAGTGCTTTATTTCGGTATTTACATTTAACTTCTAACTAGAATTAAACATTATGTTGTTGCATAATTGTAATATGTATTTGTATAACATTCCAGTTATAAAAAATTTCCACTTAAATTATTCTGTGGTTCTGAAAATTTCGAGTTTTATTTTATCTTTAAAATAGGTTAGTTTTATACAAAGACATGTAAAATAATATCTGTTATAAATCATGTAGACTAAATTATCTTAATTTGGATACTCAGTTCATGCTGTGGGTAGAATGTTAATACATACAGAGAAAATTTTAGTGAGGACTTAAATGAGTTCTTGCTAATTGTCCAAATTTACCTATGACTGTAAAATGTGGCCAGAATAAGGAAAATAGACACAGGTAACGAAAAAGACTTAGTGACGGAGAAATAATCTTTAGATCTCCACGAGTCAGAAAAGGCAAGAAGCCACAAACCTCTTTCAGATCTCCAAGTCTGAAAAACGGTCGTCAGTTCTTCACTTCTCAGCTAATCTGTAAGACAAGAGCCTCAGTCTTCTCAGATCTCTACGAGTCTCAGAAGGACAACTCAGACCTCTTTCATATATCTACGAGTCTTAAAACACAGGAGCCAGCAGTCGTCCTCAGATCACCAAGAGTCTTAAGACGACCAGGGAGGAGCCACAAGTAAACACAGCAACGTTAGGCAGAATGGTCGCCTTTCACGAGTTCTTCGATTTATTTCCCAGGATTAATGGAGCCCCACAAACTTTGCGTTGTCTCAGGTGGCGATGGCGTCCATCCTGCCAGAGAAATTAAGTCCTTGTGTTGGTTTGCAATCCATTCCACCTGTTTACTAACTTGGTCCGCAGAGTTTGTTAGCGATAATCACAGTTAATGAGGACAAACTTAAGGAATTTTGTGGTGTGTATGTGTGTTTGTGTGTGTACTCACCTAGTTGTGGTTGCAGGGGTCGAGTCACAGCTCCTCTGTGTGTGTGTGTTAATAAGTTTATGTAGCGTAATCTAACTTCAAGTTAAAAAAAATCGTATATATAATTTTAAGTTAGAAATGAAAATTGACGGTGAATCCCTCAAAGAAAATTAAAGCTATAAAATAAGGATGGGTCGCTGTATTATTAAAAAATATAAACTAATTTTTTCACAAAAGAAGCAATGATATAAACATGATATTTTTGACTGGTGGTAAACAAGTTAATAAGTAAGTTTATTTAGGTACACATAAATAGTTACACAAATTATCGTACATATTAATATATGTGTAAATTACCTAGGATAACCCAAAGAAAAGGTCAGAAAAAGTGACTTATTTCCACTGGGATCTATACGAGTTTAACCCAATTAACCAACCAAAACACAAATATATATAAAAAGATTTCGTAGTGGATTTTATTTTCTCACATTAAGTAAGAACTCCAGGCAGCTAAAAGTCTCTTTTCTGCACCAGAAGTCTCGCAAGCTTTTTAATTCTCTGGAAATATTACATTCTTTTGGTTCGTTCATCTGCTGTCCTGTTTACCAGAGTTTCCGCTATTGTGTGGCTAGAGAACACGAGGCCAGGTACGGCTCAAGGTAGACTTGGAAGTTTAATTAAGTCTTGGAATAACACGAAACGTAAACACTCACTCTATCTTTCCTGGGGTAAATTGGTCAGTTAGCTGGTGTGTGTAGCGTGGTGTATGTGGTGATAGTGTTTGTTGGTGCTGGTGATGATGTTGGTGGTGATGTTTGCGTTAGTGGTTTGTCAGTAATGTTGGTGGTGGATTTTATTTGCGATAGTGGCGAGGTAGATAGGCAGTGTTCGTAAACGGTATTGGTGGTGATTTTCGTTCTTGATGTTATGGAAGATATTTGGTAACATTTGTTAGTGATGTTTCTGGTGATGTTTGTTGAGGTTGCTGAGGATGTTTAGAATTATGAGAAACTTTCATTGGAATTATCAACCCCCGGAGGTTAAAACCCCAGGAAAAACCAAGGAAGAGAAGTAATGTGACTTATTCCTATTTGGGGTCTATTCAAACCCTCTTCCCTAGGATGTGATTCACAACAGTCGAGTTACGAACAGATACGTGTTTACTGCTAGGTGAACAGGGGCCAAAGGTATAAGGAGACTAACATCCAAATACCTAATTACTGCTAGGTGAATGGACACAGTAGGTGTTGGGATACCTGCCTATACAGTACGTCGTCTTTAAATAAAAATTTGCTCTCATAATATTTGCCTTATATGTGGTCAAGTCTTGGCATGTAAGATGTATTTCTGAGTTCACCTTACTACCGAAGTTTAAACTTCTGCGTGCCTGTGGTGTGGAGCCGAAGACCCACCACCACGATTGTTATTTCTGTATAATGAATGTGAAAGGTTTCAATCGATACAAGAAAGTCAAGTGGGAATATTCTGATTTGGAGTCAGCAAGGAGACCTGTGCCACACAGCGATGTTCCCATACCAGTGTTTTCGACACTGCCTGACCTTCCTTGTCAGATGTTGAAGGCGCTCAGGGTTTAGGATGTAGTGGAAGTGAATATGAAGTAAGCAGTTATTCCAAGAAGAACCCAATGATCTGATACGGGATCTAAGTCTGTCAAAAAAAGCATCTGAACTTTTAGCATCCAGACTAAAAGAACTGTCTACAACAAGAACTTAAAATAACTTTTCGGACAAGAGGGGTTGAACTCCTTCCTTTCTTCAGCAAAGATGAAGAACTTGTATACTGCATAATATCCCTGGACTTCTTGGAATGGGACTTGAATATCGACCAGGAGATTGGCGGCTGTTTATAGACAGCTCCATTGGAACCTTGAAAAGTATCTTATTGTACAGTGGTAACCAATATGCTGGAGCCTCCAACGGGACTAAGCTGATGACTAATATAGAAGAAAATCGTACTAACAACGTTTTCATATGTAGTAATTAGTGATATCTGAATTATCTTACTATGTTAATCTGTTATTATATGGAATGAAGTGCTGGTGTGTATTACATGATTTGACTTTTGTATGCTCTAAAAAATAATTTCAATGCGATTTGTAAGTTAGCCCAAAAAATTAGAGCCAATCAAACCAAACCGATGACTTATTCGGAATCAGCACCACAAACTTACCCTATACAGTGGACCCTCGGTTAACGAATACCCCGGAAATCGTACAGTTATGTAAGTATAATATTTTAAGTGCATGTGGAAGTATATTTTTGGGGGTCTGAAATAGACTAACCTATGTGATATTTTTTCTTAAGGGAGTAAATTCGTTCGGTAATAGTGCTTGAGCAGACTTCAGGAGTAAAGTTTTTACGAAACTCGGGGGTCCACTGTAATCGGTCTAATATCATTCGCCAGAAAATGAGTGTTGACCATCATTATTATTATCATATAAAATAATAATAATAATAATAATTATATCTCTAAGAAAAAAAAAATAAAACCATAAAAAAGAAGATGAAAGAGAAGATGCAGAAAAAAAACAGCACTTCACCCTGGAGGTGAGAATATATTGTGTGGTAGTTTGAATGACTCCCACAGACAAGACTCATTCAGTATATGTGAGCCTTTGAGACTCACTTTCTCTCGTCCTGAGCGAAGACTAACCTCGTTACTACATTGTACAGTACTCTCTGTCCCTCACTTGTTTATAACACACATATATATATATATATATATATATATATATATATATATATATATATATATATATATATATATATATATATATATATATATATATATATATATATATCCAATTCGGAAAAATTAAAAAAATTCACCATCTCTACACAGTTAGTTTCCATTCCAACATTTTTTCTCTCTCTGAATGCGAGACTTTGAGTTCTGAAACAGCTATATATATCAGGATTATGCAATTACAGCGGTGAAATAATAAATAAATATTTACATATCTTTATTCACGCCACAGATTACTGTTTGAAATACAAATAAAATATATTTGTGTGATGTAATCTCTGTTTGTTCTCCTTTATGACTGTGCAGATACGTTGAAAGTATAACAAGAATTTTTTTTTTATGAGTCTGCGTATAGATTAATGTGGGAAGTGCTTTGAGATGCTGGGAGGTACTTGGAGGCTCTGGAAGAAGCTTTGAGGTGCTCCAGGGTGCTCTAAGATGCCTAGAGCTCTCACTCTGCAGCGGTTACCACACACACACACACACACACACACACACACACACACACACACACACATACACACACTCTAGCAAGTGATGTAGTGGAGGCAGGAACCATACATAGCTTTAAGACGAGGTATGATAAAGCTCATGGAGCAGGGAGAGAGAGGACCCTGTAGCGATCAGTGAAAAGGTGGGGCCAGGAGCTGAGTCTCGACCCCTGCAACCACAATTAGATGAGTACAATTAGGTGAGTACACACACACACACACACACACACACCCACCCACTGCTGCTACTTCTATTATTATAAGTATTGTTGCTACAACCGCTACTGATGCTACATTACATCTACCACAATTACTGCTGCTACTTCTACTGCTGCTTGTATTGCTACTTCTACTTCAACTACTGCATATAATGGTACTACTAATACAAATAATATCATTACCGATATCAGTACTAATATCCCCTAGGAAAACTCGTTACTCAGTACTAATTGCCTTCGGCTCACACTGGAATAGCCCGGATTTAATCCTGCTAGGACCGAGACATATGAGCAAGTCCCCATGCACCTAATGAATGCTCTTGTTCACTTAGTGGTACATAGGTACGTAGGCGTTAGTCGACTGTTGCGACACCCACTGAGGTGGTGGTATACCTTGCAAAGAGTTGGACTTGAGCTCTTGGCCTGCTAACTCAAAGGAGTACAATATTACGATCCCCGAAATCCTCTTATCAGTCATCGAGAAAACGAACACATACTCACACAAAGGTACACACTCACACACACACACACACACACACACACACACACACACACACACACACACACACACACACACACACACACACACACACACATATATATATATATATATATATATATATATATATATATATACTATTTCTTTATTATTATATTTATATTGAAACTCTATCCCAGCAGGAATTTACAGCTCTTGGACAACAGAAGGTAATTAAGTTTGATCCCATCGAGGAGAGAACAGTTGCACTTCCTTGGATCACCAGCCCTTTAATAACCAGTATTAAGGCATTTTTCCCTTCAAGAGACATTCATGCAAGCCCCTTGTTATATATTCCAGATCATACGTGCTCACACACTAAAAAATCTTTCTCGTGGAAGTTGTGAAGATAATAACTCCCAGAGGGACTCGCTACACACTGCTGTATTAAAGTTGGGAAAAAAGTCATGTTTAGGCTAGTAAAGATGGAGGTGGGTTTAATCTTTTATTGTTGAAGGATTTCTTAAAAGAAGTTTAATAATGTTGAGGTATTATTATTATTATTTTTATTATTATTATTATTATTATTATTATTATTATTATTATTATTATTATTATTATTATTATTATTATTAGAAGCATTAGTTGTATAGTCTGAGTTGAGTATAACTTTCATGGTATATGCATCATGAGGTGTCTATCTCTCATTATATATACACTGAGTTGTGTATATTTCTCAGTTATACACATTGAGAAGTGTGTATCTAATATGGTATTTAATTTAAGATATATGTTTCTCTCTGTGTATTTATACACACTGAGAGGTAAGCATTTCTCAGTGTATATACACCAAGATGTATATTTCTCTCAGTGTATATACACTGATATATGCATATATTCATTTGACAATGTATATTCACTAACAAGTGTGTATCTCACGGTCCCTATACACCGAGAGGCATGTACTTTCAGTGAATATACACCGAAAGGTGTGTATATCAGTTTAAATACACTGAGAGATATATCTCTGTGAGTATATACTGAGATGTGTATAACTCTCCTGGCTTAATGCATTTTTGGTGTAAGAGTTCAGGTTGAAAGCGACTTTCAACTTCCCCAGAAAAAAAATACATTCGATTCCTTCCCTATCATTAAAATAATTAAGCTGTCTGATGATGTGGGCGAAACGTGGGTTAATGAAAGACTGAATTATAATTAAGCTTATCAATTGTGGCATTATCCTTTTTGATTTAAGAGTTTCCTTTGCGCGTTTTGGCATCCAATGAGCAATAACTCAAAAATCTGGACTTTCTGTTAAGTTATTAGAGACGAATCTGAAATAATCGTCTTAAAGATTTAATCGGATTACAAGATCTGAGGGCAAACTAAATAGTTTTCTTTATGGGAGTTTATTTTTGGGAAGGAGGGGTGGTAGTGGTAGTAATGGTGGTTGTAGTGGTGGTGATGCTGGGGTTGGTTTCGTGTTTTTGGGTTGTTCGTGCGGGTGTGTGGGGTTCGTGATGACTGGAATTCTGGTGGCATTAGTGTTCGTAATGGTATAGGTGGACAAAACACCGGAGGTTTCAGTAATGGCATTTATTATTATTATTATTATTATTGATATAAGTGAACTTTCGTTGATCAGAACTCTCAAACAATCTACGAAAAGAATAATAATATTTCCCTGTAAAAATACTACGCAGGAACCATACACACTCAACACACACAAGCTGCGCACTCACTGAGAGAGACGCACACAGAGTGCGGCAGACGCACTCTTAACATCCAATTTGCCTTCGCATTTCAAACGAAGTGCGTCGAGATTTCGAGCCAGGGAGAAGTTAGCAAGCTAAAAACAAACTCTCTTTTTTATTCCATTAATGCGACGGGCAGACTAGCACTCTCTAAGGTAATTATGTTCTCAGTCGAGTGTCTAGTATCATGGAAGGTAAAGAATCTGCTTCAAACAGGTTAGATCTAGAAGATGGCTGGCTGCCTTGCACCTGTTTGGAGGTGTTTTTTGTGTTTTGTGTTTGAAGGTGTTTTTGTTAATGTGTTTGGAAGTCCTTTTGTTGTATTCGTTTGAAGGTGTTGTTGCATGTGTTTGAAGTTGTTTTTGTTAATGTGTTTGGATGTCTTTTTGTTGTATTCGTTTGAAGGTGTTGTTGCATGTGTTTGAAGTTGTTTTTGTTAATGTGTTTGGATGTATTTTTGTTGTATTCGTTTGAAGGTGTTGTTGTTGCTGTTGGGTGTGTTTGAAGGCGTTTTTGCTGTATTTGTTTGTGTTTTGTGTGGTATTTGCTGGAAGATGTTTTTGTTATATTTGACTGAAGGTGTTTATCGTTGCATGTATTTGACTGAAGGTGTTTTTTCGTTGCATGTATTTGACTGAAGGTGTTTTTTCGTTGCATGTATTTGACTGAAGGTGTTTTTTCGTTGCATGTATTTGACTGAAGGTGTTTTTTCGTTGCATGTATTTGACTGAAGGTGTTTTTTCGTTGAATGCATTTGAAAGTATTTGCTTTTATTTGTTTGAAGGATTTTTTTTGCATATTTTTTGAAGGAAAGAAATTTACTGCACATGCTTGAAAGCCTTTCGTTGCGTGTGCTTGCAGGTGTTTTTGTTACCTATGTTGAAATATGTTCTTGTTTCAAATAGTGGCAAGATTTTTACTCCCGTTCCAAGTCCCACGATTCTTCGTCCTGCCCTATGTTCGTTCTTCTTATCATATATCTCTGTTTCTGCTTTTTTTTATACTCCCATTTCCTATACTTCCTTCCATTTACTTCGACGTTTCCCCTCTCCTCCTTATTTATCGGTATCATCTTCTATTCCTTCCCATCTTCCTCACATGTTAGTCAGAAATTTTAATTCACTCCACAATGGATTCTCGTGAAACATTGTAAATACCCAGATGATTTGCATCTCTTTTCTCTCTCTGTCTCTGTCTCTGTTTGTCTGTCTGTCTGTCTGTCTGTCTGTCTGTCTCTCTCTCTCTCTCTCTCTCTCTCTTTCTCTCGCTCTCTCTCTCAGCTACATTAGGAGAACAGCTCCTAAACATGAAGGCCTGTGCAGGCATGTGTACTCTAGCGAAGATAAATGGCTGCCTTGATGACATATGGCTGTGATATATAGCTGTGGTGGAGAGAGAGAGAGAGAGAGAGAGAGAGAGAGAGAGAGAGAGAGAGAGAGAGAGAGAGAGAGAGAGAGAGAGAGAGTGAGAGAGAGAGAGAGAGATTAGTGGAATACAAAACAGTAATCGTCTCAACTCAGACTTCAGAGCTTGGGTATCTATTCTATGCCATGTCTTCAGATGTTTTCTAATTATAGAAATATTGCCTTTATAATTTGTTCTCATAATTCACAGATTTACTTTAAAGTACGAGGAATTTTTCTAAAAAAAATATGTGAGCGTATTTTTTTTCATATGCCTTCTACCATTTTTGAAAACCAGTAATTTCTCTTTTGCGTCAATTATTAATTAGCAACGAAATTGGCTTGAGATCTCCTGTTAATTCGCTCATCTAATAAAATAAATATGTAGACTTTTACTGCAATTTTATTAAAAAGAAATCAAATTAACTTTATTTTAATCAAGTCACTGTACCATTTAAAGAATTAAAATAAATTTTTTTAATCTTCTTATATCAAACATAAAATACAAGCAATTATTTTTTGAACCGTTGTATCATTCATGACAGGACGTAATTAATGTATAATGTGGTTAATTCGAGCAGAAAATAAATGAATGGCAAAGGGGCTTTTGAGTCATTTCCTAATTCATAAAAGTAATCAACTTCCTGTTTAGTGTTATTTGATGCGGATGGAAACAGATGGAAATAATATTCTGTCTTGTCTGGGCCACCGCGGCTTTCAGAGTATAAATCAGATCACATTGTTATGAGGGTAGACTGGCCTGTACTGGTGGCTGGAGTATTTATTTCTTCCTCTCTTCCTTCTTCTTAATCATCCCTTTCTCTCTTCCTCTTTCGCTTAATTTCTACGCCCCTCTCTTACTCCCGCTTCCTTTCCATCGATCTTCCCCTCTCTCTTGGTTTCCTAGAGAGGAGGAATGTTGAGTGCGAGAGGTCCGTAGGGAAGGGAGTGGGTCTTCCCATGGCTGAGCGTTCTCTCACTCTCTCTCTCTGTCTTTCCACGGCGTTAAAACACAAATCGACAATAAACCAAGAAAAACAACACTTGATACACAGACCAACAGTATTTATGGATTTCGCGACGTGTTGCACCTCGTTGCAACTTGCAATTTAACTCGCCTATTGGGCGCAATCTCGTGCCCCTAACTCATCTGCATACGATAGTAACTTCAGCGATTGACGTTGTGGGCGTATTTGCAAGATAAAGTGCGGGTTATTTCACCCTTATTGAGACCACGTTAGTAACTTCAGATTACAAGGACTAATGTATTCTGGTATTTATTCGTGTGTGTGTGTGTGTGTGTGTGTGTGTGTGTGAGAGAGAGAGGGAGAGCGAGAATGTGTGTGTGTGTGTGTGTGTGTGTGTGTGTTTGTTTTGTGTATGTACTCAACTATCTGTACTCTTATCTTCCCATTTCTTTAAGAAACTATGTATGGATCCTTCCTCGACTACTCTCTCTCTCTCTCTCTCTCTTTCTTGTTACACTAACGTTGGCAATCATCAAACACACTCTCTCTCAGGAACACTAATATTTCTGCCTGCTGCCTGCCTTAATTAGAGCAGCAGTTGTACTGAGCAAGAATCCCCAGGGTGCGGGAACTGCACAATCTCTTCGAAGGAGAGCTTATGTTGACGTTACATTTTTAACGTGTACGCTCATGTCTCTACACGCCTGGCTCCTCACATGGTCAGATGGGGGCGCAGGGGAAAATGAGGGGAAGATTTTTGGAAAAAACGCTGATGTAGTGGGGAATGTATAGGAAGTATGGGCCTGGGCAGGGGGAGAATTATGGGAAATATAACCGCAATTTAGCAAGGAACTTTGGATGACGTTTCAGTCCGTGTTGAACCATTATCAAGTCTAGAACTGATGATGGTGTAGTGCCGAAGCGGCGAAAATTTCTACTCCAAATTGTTGGTTATGTCTGATTTCAATTCCCAAAATTTCTGTAATCGATTTGTTTGCTACGTTTTGACATTTGTGATTTTCATTCGCTGCTTTTACCATCTTTGACGAAATATATATTAAATTGTCACTAGTGTCTCCCAAGGTTATTTTAATGTTTAAGAAAAGTTGAAGAAAAAATACAGTAATAATAATAACAACAATAATAATAATAATAATAATTAGAAGGAACAACAACGAAAAGAGCAATCAAAAGGGGGGAAACAAAATGATTAATGCAAAAGGAGCAGAGAGAAGTCAAGATAATTGGTAAAGCTCTGGAGGAAGTCGTAGAGGATGTAAATATCGCAATAATCTCAGAGAAGGAGCTTCAAGCAGCATGTGTTCCTCTCTACACTCGAGGATAATACTCTCTTGTAGCAGCTAAAGTAATCTATTGTCTTGACTCAGCTGCACATGGTAAGAGCAGTTGATCTCTCTCTCTCTCTCTCTCTCTCTCTCTCTCTCTCCCTCTTTCTTTCTTTCTGAGTTCGTAAGCATGCACATATATTTTATAATTTTTCGTATATATATATTTTATTTTATGTTTCTTGCCTCGCGTTTCAGTTTTTCGCCCCTAAATTTCTGTTTCCGACAATCTGCCTTTGATTTATTACGAACACACACACACACACACACACACACACACACACACACACACACACACACACACACACACACACACACACACACACACACACACACAAACACACACACACACACACAAGAGTATGCAGCACCAGTTTGTATGCACACCTGGTCAAGCACGTCAAGAAATTAGAGAAAGTGCAAAGGTTTGCAACAAGGCTAGTTCCAGAGCTAAGGGAAATGTCCTACGAAGAAAGGTTAAGGAAAATAGGCCCGACGACACTGGAGGACAGGAGGGTTAGGGGAGATATGATAACGACATACAAAATACTGCGAGGAATAGATAAGGTGGACAGAGACAGGATGTTCCAGAGATGGGACACAGACACAAGGGGTCACAGTTGGAAGTTGAAGACTCAGATGAGTCAAAGGGATGTTAGGAAGTATTTCTTCAGTCATAGAGTTGTCAGGAAGTGGAATAGTCTGGAAAGTGAGGTAGTGGAGACAGGAACCATGCATAGCTTTAAGACGAGGTATGATAAAGCTCATGGAGCAGGGAGAGGACCTAGTAGCGATCAGTGAAGAGGCGGGGCCAGGAGCTGAGTCTCGACCCCTGCAACGACAATTAGGTGAGTACACACACTACCTATCCAAACTCTCAAACTAGAGAGAAAACCAATTTGTCACTGGACCTGGAGAGACATAATCAGAGAAGCCTACAGCCTAAATAAGCGAAGGTGTACATGAAATTACCTCCCAAGGTACAAAGGTGCAATTATCTCAGAGGATTGTCCGTCAATGTACCTTAATTAATCACCTGTGTAATATTGTTCTCATTAGGAAAATAATCTACTGGGGATCAACCTACAAAGTCGTTCCGCCTTTCCAAAAGTGACAAGGCTAATGTGTAATTAATTTAGGCGTGAAACAGCCTTTGATCACTAATAAATAACGATATAACTTTATTTTTATTTATATAAATTAGATTCAATAAAAGTTAATAAAAATCCATCAAAGGAATTCAGAGGATGATAGCAGTCAAAATAGTCGTCGGAACTGTTGATAATAAAGAATATGATGAGGCGTTGATGACGAGGTCGTCTTGGTTTATCATGTTCTCTAATGCATCGCTCTCCCCCTGCCTCTTGTTCGTGGTTTAAGAGTTTTTTCTTTTAAATTATAGTGTTTTATTGTTTATTCTTGGTTTATGGTTTTCTCGGTTTATAATGTGCTTGTTTTAAGGTGTTGATTTATCGATTTAAAGTGTAATAATTTTCATAGATTGAATTTATTATGATTAACAAAGTCTTTAGTTTGTCTTCTACACTGTTTATAATTTACCTGACTTATACACACACACACACACACACAGCTTATCAACGACGGCCAACACGGTTTCAGGGAAATCCTGTGTCACAAACCTACTGGAGTTCTATGACAGGGTGACAGCAGTAAGACAAAAGAGAGAGGGGTGGGTAGATTGCATATTCTTGGACTGTAAGAAGGCGTTTGACACAGTACCACACAAGGGATAACAGGGAAGGCCCTACAATGGATCAGAGAATACGTGTCAGGAAGACAGCAGCGAGTCATGGTACGTGGCGAGGAGTCATAGTGGGCGCCGGTGACGAGTGGGGTTCCACAGGGGTCAGTCCTAGGACCGGTGCTGTTTCTGGTATTTGTGAACGACATGACGGAAGGAATAGACTCCGAAGTGTCCCTGTTTGCAGATGATGTGAAGTTGATGAGAAGAATTCAATCGGACGAGGGCCAGGCAGAACTACAAAGGGATCTGGACAGGCTGCAAGCCTGGTCCAGCAATTGGCTCCTGGAGTTCAACCCCACCAAGTGCAAAGTCATGAAGATTGGGGAAGGGCAAAGAAGACCGCAGACGGAGTACAGTCTAGGGGGCCAGAGACTACAAATCTCAATCAAGGAAAAAGATCTTGGGGTGAGTATAACACCAGGCACGTCTCCTGAGGCGCACATCAACCAAATAACTGCTGCAGCATTCGGGCGCCTAGCAAACCTAAGAACAGCATTCCGACATCTTAATAAAGAATCGTTCAGGACCCTGTACACTGTGTACGTTAGGCCCATACTGGAGTATGCAGCACCAGTTTGGAACCCACATCTAGCCAAGCACTTAAAGAAGCTAGATAAAGTGCAAAGGTTTGCAACAAGATTAGTCCCGGAGCTAAGGGGTATGTCCTACGAGGAGAAGTTAAGGAAAATCGACCTGACGACACTGGAGGACAGGAGAGATAGAGGGGACATGATAACGACATATAAGATACTGAGAGGAATTGACAAGGTGGACAGAGACAGAATGTTCCAGAGATGAGACACAGCAACAAGGGGACACAGTTGGAAGTTGAAGACTCAGATGAATCACAGGGATGTTAGGAAGTATTTCTTCAGTCACAGAGTGGTCGGGAAGTGGAATAGTTTGGGAAGCCATGTAGTGGAGGCAGGTTCCATACATAGCTTTAAGAAGAGGTATGATAAAGCTCATGGCGCAGGGAGCGTGACCCAGTAGCGGCCAGTGAAGAGGCGGGGCCAGGAGCTATGAATCGACCCCTGCAACCACAACAAGGTAAGTACACACATCCGGCTGAGTCTCGACCCCTGCAGCCACAATTAGGTGAGTACACACACACACATGTATATATATATATATATATATATATATATATATACACACTTTTGTCTGTCCTTGCTCTTTCTATTTGTAAAAACTTTGACATTTTTTTTTACTGTTTTTTTTTTTTTTTTGTCGGAGACAAGTCGTACAACAGCATGGTTTGTATTCTGGCTCTGTGTTTTTTCCTCATGCTGGGATTATGCAAAACAAAGGCAAACCTGTTTTTCCCCCTCCCTGTTTTTTTGGGTGTTTTATTTAATTTTTATAATTCTAGTTCTCGTTTCTATATATATTTTTTTAAATCATGCCATTCTTGTTTCTGGTCTTTTGTTTCTATATTTTTAGTTATCTCTTTTTTTAATATTATTGTTTATTATTTATCTCTCTTTTATTTTTATTTTACTTTTTATTTGTTATTTATGTTGGCTCATTTGTCGACATTGTTTAGTGTCATGTGATTTTGTTTGTTTCTTTGTTCTGTCCTTGTTCTTATTCCTCCTGGCTTTTGTTTGACAAATATGCCAATTAAATTCCATGAATAAAATTTGCTTTTATTTTCATCCACTTTTATGTCACGTTTTTCGTTTTGTTTAAATAAAAAATAGATCTCCTCTCTGTCATAAAGTCTTTAATCTCTTGTTAGATAAAACAAAAGTCTATCTCAGCTGTCTTTTCCAGCGTTGTTTGTGAGATGGATTTTTGGTTTAAGCATTTGTTTTTAGTTCTTTAGTTTCGTGTTCGTTCCTTTTTTTTTTGTTAGTTTTGTTTCTTTGGGGAATTCGTTAGTTGTCTTTCCTGGCTCTTTTGTTGTCTTTGTTAATTACTTATAACTGTTGTTGTTTTCCGTTACTTGTTTTGTTTTTTTATTAACTGTGTTCTTTCGTTACTTGTTTTGTTTTTTGTTACCTGTGTTTGTTCGTTTTTGTTTTATTTGTTAGTTGATTTGTTCGCTATGTTTGTTCGCTGGTTTTGTTTGTTCGTTCTGTTTCTTTTGTTAATTTTGTCCATTCGCTGATCGCGTTTTAGCTATTTTTCGTTCTTTAGTTATGTTCTGTAGTTATGTTCATTCTGTAGTTATGTTCATTCTGTAGTTATGTTCATTGTTCAGTTATGTTCATTCTGTAATTATGTTCAATCTGTAGTTATGTTCATTCTGTAGTTATGTTAATCTGTAGTTATGTTCATTCTGTAGTTATGTTCATTCTGTAGTTATGTTCATTCTGTAGTTATGTTCATTGTTCAGTTATGTTCATTCTGTAATTATGTTCAATCTGTAGTTATGTTCATTCTGTAGTTATGTTCATTGTTCAGTTATGTTCATTCTGTAATTATGTTCATTCTGTAGTTATGTTCATTGTTCAGTTATGTTCATTGTTCAGTTATGTTCATTCTGTAATTATGTTCATTCTGTAGTTATGTTCAATCTGTAGTTATGTTTTTTAGAAATAATTATAAATATAATAATTTTGGATTCAGGTGGATTGAGGGCAATTCAGTCGAAGAAGAAATGAAGGCTTGATCCACCTTTCTCTAATGGCCAGACTCACGCTATCCAGTATACACGATTTGTTTATTTAAGCCTTCAGAGGATTTTTTTTTTTTTTTTGAAAACAGAAGAGTAATTCTTAGAAACACGACTAACGTTAATCTGTATATTTTTAGACAATAAAGAAGGAATAATGATCAGTTACGAGACAATAAAGTCCTTTAATAATAGCGATGCTTTTGACTTACGATGCAGCTCGCTTGACATAAATATTTTGCTATATGTATATATATATATATATATATATATGTCGTGCCGAATAGGTAAAACTGGTCAATTAGCAAGAACTCATTTAAAATTAAGTCCTTTCTAAAAATTTCTCTTATACGTTTAAATACAAATATTTTTCATTTATGATAATGTAAAAATTAATAATGTTGTACCAAAAGAACGTTAGAAAACTTACCTAACCTTATTATAACAAGCGCAATTTAATTTAGCCTAATCCAACTAAATATATTTTAGATAAGTTTACAGTAATTTAATAACAAACAAACACAATGAAATATATATTTTTTCGTTAGGTTCAGAATGATTTTTGCTAAATTATTGCATACACAAATTTTCGCTTGTCTTATTCGGCAAGAAGAGCGTTGTTATTTAAGCCATGAGGCGGACTAAAACAACACTGGTTTGATCCCCCGGCTAGTCGCAGTGTTGTTATCTATTAAATACCGCTCGTTCGTGGCTACAATACTATATATACAGCTTGTGGAGGCTAGTACACAAAACGGGGAGTAGAATGAAATTAGCTCTGAGACACTCACACCATCGTATGTCCTCGGATCACGGTACAACACCTAGCTCTGCTGGATGCGCGATTCTTGTAGGATTGTATGGTCCAGTGGGTTAGAGCGTCGTGAATTTTCGCTCACCATGAGGCGGGCTAAAACAACACGGGTTCGATTCCCCGGCTAGCCGCAGTGTGTGTAGCTACACACACACACACACACACACGCACACTACGGGGCCAGGAGCTGTGAATCGACCCCTGCATCCACAACTAGGTGAGTACACTACATCTATCTACCTTACAAATCTACTTTCAACCTTATCTATCCTCCCCTCAATCCCCTTGCTCTATCATATTTACATTTATTTAAAATATTTTTAATAATAATTCAACTGTATTGGGTTTCATATACAAAGAGGTAATTATTGGTTAATAATTATCGTAATGGATAATTATCATAATGGAGCGGGTTTTTTTCTGAAACATACCCAATAATTTTTTTGATTATCAAGAGGGGTCATTACCCTCACGTATGTACAATTGTTATAACAATTATTTGCCTTCGTTTTATTGTTATTCATATAATTGCGGTGATTTATAATAATCCTTTTCGATTTTATTACCAATAAAATTGGATATCTGATTACACGAGAACTTAGGAATATATGGAATTACATAAAAGTGCATACTAATACTAATAATAATAATAATAATAATAATAATAATAATAATTATTATTATTATTATTATTATTATTATTATTATTATTATTATTATTATTATTATTATTATTATTATTATTATTATTATAAAATAAAAATTATAATAACAATAATTAAAGTATTTATAATAATAATAATGTTAATAATCATAATAATCAATTAACACAATTTTAAATAACGATTTTTACCAAAGTTTGTGTTGTATCTCCTGCCTCGGAGTTTCATGTTGCTGAAGAATGTTGCTGAATCACTGTTATAAGAGAATATATGCCCGTTGTTGCCGGAGTTATATTCTCCGTTAACATAATATCTCACAAACTTTTTGCAATAAATATAGAAATATATTCCGAAATATAATTCCTGTTTTTTTCTCTTGGAGATAAAATCCATAAGATAAAAGGTGAAAGATATCTCTCTCTCTCTCTCTCTCTCTCTCTCTATATATATATATATATATATATATATATATATATATATATATATATATATATATATAGATAGATAGATAGATATCTTTCACCTTTTATCTTATGGATTTATATATATATATATATATATATATATATATATATATATATATATATATATATATATATATATATATATATATATATATATATATATATATTTATTAACACATCGGCCGATTCCCACCAAGGCAGGGTGGCCCGAAAAAGAAAAACTTTCATCATCATTCACTCCATCACTGTCTTGCCAGAGGGGTGCTTTACACTACAGTTATAAAACTGCAATATTAACACCCTCCTTCAGAGTGCCGGCACTGTACTTCCCATCTCCAGAACTCAAGTCCGGCCTGCCGGTTTCCTGAATCCCTTCATAAATGTTACTTTGCTCACACTCCAACAGCACGTCAAGTATTAAAACCATATGCCTCCATTCACTCCTATCAAATACGCTCACACATGCTTGCTGGAAGTCCAAGCCCTCGCACACAAAACTTCCTTTACACCCTCCCTCCAACCTTTCCTAGGCCGACCCCTACCCCGCCTTCCCTCCACTACAGATTTATACACTCTCGAAGTCACTCTGTCTCGTTCCATTCTCTCTACATGTCCAAACCACCTCAACAACCCTCCTCAGCTCTCTGGACAATCGTTTTGGTAATCCGCACCTCCTCCTAATTTCCAAACTCCGAATTCTCTGCATTATATTCATACCACACATTGACCTCAGACATGACATCTCCACTGCCTCAAGCCTTCTCCTCGTTGCAACATTCATCACCCATGCTTCACACCCATATAAGAGCGTTGGTATAACTATACTCTCATACATTCCCTCTTTACTTCCATGGACAAGGTTCTTGTCTCCACAGACTCCGAAGTGCTCCACTCACCCTTTTCCTCATCAATTCTATGATTCACCTCATCCTTCATAGACCCATCCGCCGACATGTCCACTCCCAAATATCTGAATACATTCACCTCCTCCATACTCTCTCCCTCCAATCTGATATCCAACCTTTCGTCACCTATTCTTTTTGTAATCCTCATCACCTTACTCTTTCCTATATTCACTTTCAATTTTCTTCTTTTACACACCCTACCAAATTCATCCACCAACCTCTGCAACTTCTCTTCAGAATCTCCCAAAAGCACAGTGTCATCAGCAAAAAGCAACTGTGACAACTCCCACTTTGTATTTGCTTCTTTATCTTTTAGCCCAACACCTCTTGCCAAGACCCTCGCATTCACTTCTCTTACAACCCCATCTATAAATATATTGAACAACCACGGTGACATCACACATCCTTGTCTAAGGCCCACTTTTACTGGGAAATAGTCCCTTCCCTCCTACACACTCTAACCTGGGCCTCACTATCCTCATAAAAACTCTTCACTGCTTTCAGTAACCTTCCTCCTATTCCATACACCTGCAACATCTGCCACATTGCCCCCTATCTACCCTATCATACGCCTTTTCCAAATCCATAAATGCCACAAAAACATCTTTACCCTTATCCAAATACTGTTCACCTATATGTTTCACTGTAAACACTTGGTCTACACACCCCTACCTTTCCTAAAGCCCTTGTTCATCTGCTATCCTGCTTTCTGTCTTACTCTTAATTCTTTCAATAATAACTCTACCATACACTTTACCAGGTACACTCAACAGACTTATTCCCTATAATTTTTGCACTCTCTTTTGTCCCCTTTGCCTTTATACAAAGGAACAATACACGCTCTCTGCCAATCCCTAGGTACCTTACCCTCTTCCATACATTTATTAAATAATAGCACCAACCACTCCAAAATTATATCCCCACCTGCTTTTAACATTTCTATCTTTATCCTATCAATCCCAGCTGCCTTACCCCCTTTCATTCTACCCACTGCCTCACGAACTTCCCTACACCCACAACTGGCTCTTCCACACTCCTACAAGATGTTATTCCTCCTTGCCCTACACACGAAATCACAGCTTCCCTGTCTTCATCAACATTTAACAAATCCTCAAAATATTCTCTCCATCTTCCCGATACCTCTAACTCTCCATTTATATATATATATATATATATATTATAAATATATAAATCTATAAGATAAAAGGTGAGAGATATCTATCTATCTATCTATCTATCTATCTATCTATATATATATATATAATATATATATATATATATATATATATATATATATATATTTATATATGGGTCACCACGCCATCGACACTGTCCTCAAGGACAAAGTGAATGACCTGAGAAGAATGGAGGAGAGAATAAGTGATCTTGATGCCCATGATGCCCTGTATCTCCTCACAAGGTGTCTTACTATGCCAAGACTCACTTACTTCTTGAGGTGCGCACCCTCTTTGAAAACCCAACACTTGACGAGTATGACGCACACCTGAGATCAACCTTCAAGAAGGCACTGAATCTGTCACTAGAGGATCAGCAATGGGAGCAGGCAACCCTCCCAGTGCGATTTGGGAGGTATAGGGGTGCGCAAAGCAAGGCAGGTAGCGTTACCTGCATTTCTGTCATCGTGTTTGGCCTCCTGTGGATTAGTCAAGAGGATTGTCCCTGAACGTTTGAGAGGTGTGGTGGGAGCTCAAGACCCCAAGTTCATTGAAGCAGCAGTGCAGTGGGACATCCTGGCAGACTCCTCCAGTAGACCAGCTCCTCACAAAGAGCACAAACAGTCCCACTGGGACAAACCGATCATGGAAAAATTTCCAACACAATGCTCACCAACGCTTCAGGAAAGGACAAAGCTCGTCTCCTAGCGGTGAAGGCACCACACTCAGGAGATTTCCTTCTTGCTGTTCCCAATTCCTCTCTGGGCACTCGACTCGACCCACAGGCCATTCGGATTGGTGTTGCTCCTCGCCTAGCCGCCCCCATAATCACCGAACATAGGTGTATTTGCGGCAGGGCGACGGCTGATCAATTCGGACTTCATGGTCTAGTGTGTCACACATCAGAAGGGAAGTATGCTAGACATGAGGAGGTCAATGACATCATAAAGAGAAGCCTCGCCACAGCCCGTTGCCCAGCTCAACGGGAACCCCAAGTGCAGAGGTCTGATGGAAGTCAAAAGCGTCCTGATGGAGCCACCATGCTACCCTGGAAGGATGGTAAGCAGATTGCTTGGGACTACACCTGTGCTGCCACATTGGCAGACACCTACCTGCCACACTCCTTAGCCGAAGGGGGTGGAGCTGCCAGCCACAGGAAGACCCAGAAGACCCGCAAATATGAAGACCTTCCCTCTTGCTATAACTTCATCTCAATAGGGTCGGAGACCCATGGAGCATGGGGCAAGTGTGCTCTAAAGTTTCTCAAGGAGCTGGGTGGAAAACTCATCATAGAAACCAAGGACCACAGGGCGACCAGCTTCCTCTTTCAGAGACTCAGTGTTGCGATCCAGAGGGGAAATGCCTGCAGTATTCTGGGCACGCGGCCCACTGCCGGGGAGTTGGACGAAGTATTTGACATGTAGCTCTGAGTTGTTATCTATGTTGTTTTACTCCCATTGTATTTTGTCTTGAAATAAAGTTTGTAAAAAAAAGATGGGGTGGTAGGGAAAGTGGAATATTCAAATGGCTTCAGAAAGAAATCTAAATATTCTTCCTTGAAGTCTTTTTATCCACTTCTCCGAGGCAATGGGTCCCACAATTGACACCAGAGGTGGACCCCATCCTATATATATATATATATATATATATATATATATATATATATATATATATAGAGAGAGAGAGAGAGAGAGAGAGAGAAAGAGAGAGAGAGAGATATCTTTCACCTTTTATCTTATGGATTTTTATCTCCAAGAGAAAAAAACAGGAATTATATTTCGGAATATATTTCTATATTTATTGCAAAAAGTTTGTGAGATATTCTGTTAACGGAGAATATAACTCCGGCAACAACGGGCATATATTCTCTTATAACAGTGATTCAGCAACATTCTTCAGCAACATGAAACTCCGAGGCAGGAGATACAACACAAACTTTGGTAAAAATCGTTATTTAAAATTGTGTTAATTGATTATTATGATTATTACCATTATTATTATTATAAATACTTTAATTATTGTTATTATAATTATTATTTTATAATAATAATAATAATATAGTTCCTTGATAATGTGAGTAGTCACGAAAGCGCTTGGAATTCTTCTATTTTTTCATAGTGGTTGTCTTGCATATTTTGATATCACCTGTTTACTGTGATCTTTTGCATATATATATATATATATATATATATATATATATATATATATATATATATATATATATATATATATATATATATATATATTGTGTGTAAAAAGAGGGTAAGATTACATCTGTTAATATGTGTGAGAAATTTCCCAGTTGGATAATATCCTATTAGTAGTTTGAGAAATATTCTCTATAAGGAAAAAAACTGATAATTTGCTCCAGTAATATATTCTTCCATAACTGGATTAATGCTTATTTTCGGGAGGAGTGCATTCTCATTTAACGATAATTGGCAATTATAAAACATGCATAGTTCATTATTATTTTTTGCATCATTCTAAAAATCTCTTGATAACTGCGATAATTTTTTTATTGATGCATTTAAATTACATTTGAGGTATTTTTTACATTTCCGTCAAAACTAATGATTATATATATATATATATATTTATATATATATATATATATATATATATATATATATATATATATATATATATATATATATATATATATATATATATATATATAACAGTAATAATAATAATAAAAAGCATGACCAGCAAAGTCAATATAGTCAATAAACACACAGTAAAAAGCACGTGTCATCTGATAGCAGAAAAACGGTTCTTGTTTCCTTTTGCTTGTAATATGAGGAAGGTGAAGAGTACCCTGAGATGTTGCAGGGAAATTGAGAATCATCTCCAGTGCTGGTGTTCGTCTTCAACTCATTGCAGTATTTTATTGCCTCTTCTTTTACTGTGCGTGTTTCTTCTGTGAATTTTTGTTACTGTAAAAGCAGAGGTCATACGACGACACATACACACACACTAACACACACACACACACACACACACACACACACACACACACACACACACACACACACACACACAGAGGAAGACAACAGCGAGTCATGGTGCGTGGTGAGGTATCAGAGTGGGCACCTATAACGAGCGGGGTTCCACAGGGTTCAGTCTTAGGACCGGTGCTGTTTCTGGTATTTGTGAACGACATGACGGAAGGAATAGACTCCGAAGTGTCCCTGTTTGCAGATGATGTGAAGTTGATGAGAAGAATTCAATTGGATGAGGACCAGGCAGAACTACAAAGGAATCTGGAGAGACTGCAGGCATGGTCCAGCAACTGGCTCCTGGAGTTCATCCCCACCAAATGCAAAGTCATGAAGATTGGGGAAGGGCAAAGAAGATTGCAGACGGATTACACTCTGGGGGGCCAGAGACTACAAACCTCACTCAAGGAAAAGAATCTTGGGTTGAGTATAACACCGGGGACATCTCCGGAAGCGCACATCAACCAAATAACTGCTGCAGCATACGGACGCCTGGCAAACCTAAGAACAGCATTCCGACATCTTAATAAGGACTCGTTCAGGACCCTGTACACTGTGTACGTTAGGCCCATATTGGAGTATGCAGCACCAGTTTGGAACCCACACCTAGGCAAGAATGCAAGGAAGCTAGAGAAAGTGCAAAGGTTTGCAACAAGACTAGGTCCGGAGCTAAGGGGTATGTCCTACGAGGAGAGGTTAAGGAAGATCGACCTGACGACACTGGAAAACAGGAGAGATGGGGGGATATGATAACGACTTATAAAATACTGAGAGGATTCGACAAGGTGAACAGAGACAGAATGTTCCTGAGATGGGACACAGCAACAAGGGGTCACAGTTGAAAGTTGAAGACTCCGATGAATCACAGGGATGTTAGGAAGTATTTTTTAAGTCACAGAGTTGTCAGGAAGTGTAATAGTCTGGGAAGTGATGTAGTAGAGGCAGGATCCATACATAGCTTTAAGAAGAGGTAGGATAAAGCTCATGGAGCAGGAAGAGTGACCTAGTAGCGGCAAGTGAAGAGGCGGGGCCAGAAGCTGTGATTCGACCCCTGCAACCACAACTAGGTGAGTACACACACAGAAAGTGCTTATCCACAGATCTCTGACTATGACAGTCATGTTATCTGAGGTAATGGATAAGATGACCAGGGGTATGGAAGGGTACCAGTATAACTACGCTATTGTAAAAGTCAACTGCCATGGAGTTATAGGACGCAGTTCCTGTCTTCCAAACCTGCTGTAGCTCTACTACAACGCTACAGAGATACTGAGAGGACAAAAAAGAAGTGGGTGTACTCCATTTTCCTGGACTGTAAGAGGGCAATCACAAACAGATCTACCTGGGTAAAGAGTACACATTCGCCCGCCCCGTGCAGGTTAATATCAAATCCAACTTACCCAATATTCTCCACCTGACTCTCCACCTAATATATGTACTCATGTACTCTTTACACAGGTAGATCTGCTTGTGGCTTGATAAAACTCACTGTGTGGGCGAAACGTTGTCAATAAAGGATCCCATTAAACTGGATTTGTGTATATTTTTCCACTGTAAGAAGACATTTAATACCTTACCCAGCCAGACTCATCCTAGAACAAACAAGGATTCCTAGCAAACCATAACAGTGGATCACAAATGCTTCATACGTGTAAGAGGAGGTCTCGTGTGCGGTTGTCTGGATAACAAATGTTCTGTGTGAACAGATATACCAGCCTAAAAATCTCAGCTTTATATGCTTCAAATTCCTAGACCTTTAAGCCCTCTCTGGAAACCCAAAACTCACTCGTTTCCACACTGATAGCGTGGACCAGAGTGGGCAGGTCATTCACAAATCCATCCCACAAATCCAACCTAGACCTATAGAATAGATACATTGAAACGCCCTGAAGCTTTTCCTCTCCATATTGTGGGTACGTTTTGACTTGTTCTAGCCATGGTATTGCGACGTTTAGTCTCCTCTGACAAAATTAATTTAACAAAGCAAAATAAAATCATCACCTCATCAGACACATCCCTTCCTGACAATAACCCTCGTGTAGTCGATCGGTTTTAGACCTAATAAACCAACCGATCAATGGCATGCTGTCTCAATGGCCCTCGTGTAGTCGATAGTTTTGAAACCAGATAAACCAACCAGCCATTCTCATTACCCATTCAAACTGCTTCGTTAGGCAAAGCTCTCAATAGAGCCTTCCTTGAAAACCAACTTTTTCGTTGAACGATGTTTACCAAGAAGCTTTGTAGCCGAGGCATAATGGAGAGAATATAATAGAGGCAAGAGAAAATAATAAAGAGAGAGAAGGAAGATAATATAATTATCATTTACTTACAGCATCGTGTACACGAGGAGAGGCAAAAGACTTCTTTGTAATTATTAAGCAGAAACAAAACTCCATTGATGGGTCTTGCAGAACGCTGCTGTATAATAATAATTTCGCAACGTACCTTTAACGTCCTTTAACGTCGTTTACGATAACGGGGAAAGACATCAGATTCGAACGCACTTCGGACGTCATTTTCGAACGCACTTCAGAGGTAATTTCTCGAACTTAACTTGAGTGTGTTTCTCGCAATAAAGTCATTTTATTTTAACGTAGCCAAGGCACCATGTTCGAACACTGTTCTGGCCTCGGCCTTATCTTCGAATGCTGCCCAGAGATTTTCGAACACCCGAATACATTTACCTACTTAAGATACATGTGTACGCCGGTTAAAAGAACCTCACTGATCATATCCCATATCATCGTTACAAACTAATTATACAAAGTTATAAAGGAGAGATAATTTTCCTTCCTAATTATAGAAGATTGGTCATATATATTGAGGGGCTGTGTAGTTAGGCCGTTCCAAAACGGGTATAATTTTTTGGTCTTAATTTTTATTTTGCCTTCCTCCGATTTTCTCGTTTACAACTTGAGAACGGCTTATAGGAACGGCGTTAAAGTTTCAGAGATGGTGTACAGTAAATAGGGAAAGGTTCGACAACCATTGCTATGAGCTGGTCCCCTCTGGTCAGCTTTACAGGTACTATTCCCAGGATTTCATTTCCCTGCGATAACTTGCAAAAGCCTCTTCAGGTCGGCTTCAAACTTTTAATATGGTGCATTTTACCAAGAATGAAGTTTGGATTCTTAATGAAGTGTGTAAGTCACAAGCTGTCGTTTTTTTTAATGGCGTAGGCTTTTTTTTTCCGTGAAATAATTAGGGTACTTCTCTTCTGACCGGCTTCAAACTTTGTAGGCTGTTGCAACTTATGGACAAAATGTTAACCAAAAAAGTTAGGCTTTGCAAATGTAAATTTTGCTGTTGTTCTAATATAATTCATTGACTTGTATTCTGCGGTTTCCCAGCAATAACTGGGGAATGCTTCATCCGATTGGTTTCAACTCTTAGTGATTGATAGGCTTTGGATAAATGAAGGTTCACAATAATTTTGGAATGTGTACTCAGTAAATTTCCAATTTTATTTAAAAAAAATGCTTTCTGTGCAGTAACTGAAAAATGCCTCTTCCGAGCGACTTCAAACTCTAGACTCCATTGCCCAAAAATTCTAATCTCCCTAACATAGCAGGAAGAAATAGCTTAGTTACACTAAATATGAAGAGGGACCAAGAAACTTGCAAACATTGAGTCACATGAGTCATGTGACCTGGTAAGAGGTAGTACAAATACTCTTGACACAAGGAACTGAGTCAACTCACCTGGTAAGAGGCAGTCTAGGTACTCTTGACACAAGTGACTGAGTCGACTCTCCTGGTAAGAGGCAGTCTAGGTACTCTTGACACAAGGGATTGAGTCAACTCACCTGGTAAGAGACAGTCTAGGTACTCTTGACACAAGGGACTGAGTCGACTCTCCTGGTAAGAGGCAGTCTAGGTACTCTTGACACAAGTGACTGAGTCAACTCACCTGGTAAGAGGCAGTAGAGGTACTCTTGACACAAGGGACTAAGTCAACTCACCTGGTAAGAGGCAGTCCAGGTACTCTTGACACAAGTGACTGAGTCAACTCACCTGGTAAGAGGCAGTAGAGGTACTCTTGACACAAGGGACTAAGTCAACTCACCTGGTAAGAGGCAGTCCAGGTACTCTTGACACAAGGGACTGAGTCAACTCACCTGGTAAGACAGACAGCAGAAAATACGACGCTGGGAGAGCCAGGCCCTGAGGGATAACAAGCAGACGTAATTAATAATAATAATAATAATAATAATAATAATAATAATAATAATAATAATAATAATAATAATAATAATAACAATAATAATAATAATAACAACAACAACAACAATAATTTTATTTCAGCATATTATACACAAATATAAAACAATAACTGAAAATCTCATAGCATGCTTAGCAGGGCTCTTGATCTAAGAAACTGGAGTTGTCCGTTCTTCAGGTCTGCCTATCTCCAAGTGTTGAACAACCCTTTCAGTTTTAGCGCAACCCATGAATATAATTATCATATTTTCAAGTCTCGTAATTTTTTGGATAATGGTGAGAGTATTGCACAAATAGTTATTTTTCTTTTCTTTTTTCATACATAGAAATACATAAAAAAAAATTATATAGTGGCAGAAATACAGAAAATCAGATTTTGTTCGTAGAAATACACGAACTTGTGTATAAATACAGTGGCAAAAACATTATTTCAAATTTCATACATAGAAATATGCAAAATTGTTTATAAACAGTGACAAAAACACACAATCTAAGGAGAACTGGGACGTAAACAATAATATAGTTTTCTCGTCTTATGGTGGATCAAAATTTGAAACAGCCTCGAGGAACACGTGTTCAAGACTACATACACCGAGGTGTGTTTGTCTCTCCGTGTATATACACTGGGAGGTGTATGTCTCTCAGTGTACAGACACAGAAAGGTGTGTATCTCTCAGTGTGCCTATGGTGAGATAGTATTTTAATCCCATGTCTTAATGACCCTCGTGTAATTTAAAAACTTTAAACCAAATGGTCAGTAATAACCCACATTTAGACAGAAACTCAGAAGATTAATTGGTCTGTATATTTCGATCCCCTTCTGGGATCCTCTTCAGCAGATAAATAAGTGAAATGAAGAGGATCACAAAAGGAGATCGAAATATACAGACCAATTAATCTTCTGAGTTTCTGACTCCATGTGAGTTACTACTGAGCACTTAAACCCCATAAACAATGAGGAAGTGGTGGGTGCAGAGTCAATACACAGCTTCAAGAGAAGATATGACGAAGGCCCATCAAGGCAGGAATCAGTAATGCCGATCAAAGGAGTCTAGAAGACAGAGCCAGAAGCTGAGAACCAACCCCTAAAAATACAATTCGGTGAATACAAGCACACACACACACACACTCACCACCTCAAATGCGACAATATAGAACAATTTACTCTTGGAATCCGTGAATTGAATTCTCATCTTCACCGCTACCACAGGAAGAGTCTGATAGTATTCGTGGGGAAGCATCTTTATTGAGTTTTTTCCCTCCTTCCCCACCTCCCCTCCACACATCCCCTCTCCACATCACGTCACTTTCTCTTCCCTCCACCTTATTCCCCCACACCATCCGACTTCCCTCGACAAATGAGAGCGCAGGGAGCTGTGTTAATGATATTACTCTGTACCTGAGGTCAGGTGGGACTCAGGCGAACCTCTGGTGCTCTCAGCTTTCTCTGAATCTTCTCTAAGACGTCTTCACTACGTTTCCAAATCGTCTCCGAAGCGTCACCATGACGCTCTATTTCCTTGCCAGCAGATCCAGGGGACGTCGCCCCCCTCCTCCAGACTCTTCTGTTTTTATTGCTTTCACATTATCTTAGAGGGTGTTGAACACACTTTGTGTGTGTTTGTGTGTGTGTACTCACCTAATTGTGGTTGCAGGGATCGAGTCATAGCTCCTCCCTCGCCTCTTCGTGTGTGTGTGTGTGCTTTAAATTTGTTTGTAGATTAGAGTACACGAGAGTACATGGGAAAGACTGACAGCTGAGGACTTGGAGATCAACACAGAGGCTGTCTGCGGAGAAGTACTACTTACTTTATATCTAGATTAAAGACACTCACCCTTAACACGTGACACGCACCCTTAACACTTGATACGCACCCTTAACACGTACACTGTTGTGTATTAGTCCACTGAAAGCAAAGCAAGAGGCCTTGACTGACATTACTGATATCTTAATAAAACACAATATACTGTTTATGGCATTTGATTGAGAAGACGTCTCACGCACCATGGGTTTTATCAGTTAAGTCCTTGGTGAGCGAAACGTCTCAAGAAATGCCATAAACCGCATGCTGTATTTTACTAACTTATCGTTATATAATGTCACTGATACACACATCACTCATTTCTGAATTCTTGGGACGTTTTCAAAGGTGATCATCTGGTTAGGTTACGTTACGTCACGTTAGTTTAGGTTAGGTTAGGTTTGGGTTAAGTTAGGTTAATTTAAGTTAGGTTAGGTTAGGTTAAGTTAGGTTAGGTTAGGTTAGGTTAGGTTAGGTTAGGTTAGGTTAGGTTAGGTTAGGTTAGGTTAGGTTAGGTTAGGTAATAGACACACACATCAGCTTGTCAGTGAAATAGATCTCTAACAAATAAATAACATTTTTACCCATATAAAAAAGAGACATATAACGAAAAATTAAAACAACAGTTTCTTCGAATACGTAAACATGATGGAAGAAACCCACAACAACCCACAACAACCCACAACAACCCACAGCAGCGCACAACAACTCACAGCAGCCCACAACAACCCACAGCAACCCACAACAACCCACAACATCCCACAGCAACCCACAACAACCCAAAACATCCCAAAGCAACCCACAACAACCCACAATATCCCAAAGCAACCCACAACAACCCACAACAACCCACAACATCCCAAAGCAACCCACAACAACCCACAACAACCCACAGCAACCTACAGCAACCCACAACAACCCACAACAACCCACAACAACCCACAGCAACCCACAGCAGCCCACAGCAATCCACAGTAACCCACAGCAACCCACAACAACCCACAACATCCCACAGCAACCCACATCAACAAACCCACAGAATAAACACAACTGCTCATGAAGAAGAAAAGAAGTGTAAAATTTACATTAAATTAGGCATAAGTTTGTTCCTCTTTCTCGAAGAGGATTATATAATGATATTTTCTCTGGCTTCCTGAATAACAAAGAGGATTACTTTTTTATGAAAATAATTCCGATTTCCTACCACTAAGCTCTCTTGAAAAATGTAAGAGGAGAGAGAGAGAGAGAGAGAGAGAGAGAGAGAGAGAGAGAGAGAGAGAGAGAGAGAGAGAGAGAGAGAGAGAGAGAGGCTGAAGAGAGGGTAACTGAATGTTTAAGGGAACTATAAAGAAACGGAATTTATGGTGTCTAATGCGTTTATTCTGTTTATCTCAGTTTACAGGCTGAAGAGAGTTGTTATCTTGCCTCATCTATGTTAATATATAAGAATTGTTATCCAGCCTCAGCTCTTTCAATAGCTAAGAGCTGTTAACCTGCCTCAGCTCCATTCTTCCCATTACAATCAACTTCCCATTACAATCAACTAAAGCTCAGTTACCTACATTCTTTTTGTTGAAAAAATTACTACAAATGTCAGAAAGCAAGCCCAGTTTCTCCACCCACCCTAGAATCGATCCCAGGGTCTTCGATTGTGAGCCAAATTCGCTATCACTCGAGCTACCACCGGAGGTTACAAGGTGCTACCACGGTGCTACAACTTGGCTACCCCGGTGCTACGACTTCGCTGCCAGGGTGCTTAATACATCAGAGGATTCCAGAGGGTTGCGGGAGGCTACGGACGTTGTATTTACACTCTCCCTAAAGATCTGGACTTCTGCCGTAAATCGTCAAAGTTTCTCTCAAGAGACAAATGGCTGCTTCTAAAGTTCTGTTCGTATCCCTGTATGAAGCAAATGGGGAGACAATGGAAGCGAAGAGGGAGGATGATTGGAGGGAGGGGATAGAACAAGAGGAGGGTGTGGGGAAGAGGGGAAATATGAGAAGAGAGGAGGGGGAAAATGCTGTCCGTGAATAAACAGAAGGGTGGAGGAGGAGCTCGAACCCCGGTCCGTAAATAGACAATCGAACGCTCTACCGTCTAATGCATTTGTCGAGAGTATAATATAAAGCTTCCGTACATCATTAATAATCCTAGTGTAGTCGATCTTAACAAGTCCATTACTTCTTCTCAATTGTTCACTTACTGGAGCATTTTATGTGGCAGTATACGACGTTGTTTCAGTAGAAATGTTTGGAGAAATATTGTAATATTGTCCATGAGCCCTAGTTATATATAAAATTTGATGAATTACTTTCAATAACATTTTTTTTTTGCTATGGACTTGCTATATTCCTTGGTAATTGTTCTTATTTGTTATATATATATATATATATATATATATATATATATATATATATATATATATATATATATATATATATATATATATTAATAATATGCAGAACAACCACTGTGAAAAAATATTCCTTGATAATGTGAGAAATCACGAAAGCACTTGGAACTTCACTATTTTTTCACAGTTGTTGTTTCGCATATATATGTATATACAATGCAAAATATTTACAAATTTTTGCCTCGAATGATATTAATCTAAGTTAATGTTGAAAACTTCCCACTATGATATTCATCGCTTCCTGTTGGCCGAAACTTAATATACTTTACATAACAGACTCTTAACTTTGCAAACAGTCAAAACTGCAGCAGCGATGGGCCGGACTTTCGGGAAAATGAGAATCCTGTTAACCCGGGGAAAATATCCTTCATGACTCAGACCAAATACCAGCATTACACGGAACAGGAAAATTGGGCGAATATTTTGTTCCAGAACTAAGGAAAATAATCCCCCAGACAATTTATTCACCAACTTTTCCCTCAAAAGTTTGTCCGGAACTCTTTGCTGTTTCATATTTTTAGGTATAACTCTGCTACGTGGAGGAGAAATTCCGTGTCTCGGGAAATGAGGCTTCTGATCTCTGATACCATCTTATCTCGGTCTCTCGAGGACTGTTCCTTCCTCGTAATACTTTTTTTAAGTCTCTCTTAAATCAACGTTCCTCTCGTAAGCTATGTCACTCTCCCGTCATGTTTTTCTCTCGTAAATGTTTTTCTCTCTCAAGTCATGTTTTCTCTCGTAAATGTTTTTCTTTCGCAAGTCATGTTTTTCTCTCGTAAATGTTTTTCTCTCGTAAGTCATGTTTTTCTCTCGTAAGTCACGTTTTTCTCTCGTAAGTCATGTTTTTCTCTTGTAAGTCATGTTTTTCTCTCGTAAGTCATGTTTTTATCTTGTAAATAACGTTCTTCTCCCGTAAACTACGTTGTTCACTTTTAAGTCACCTTCTATCGTAAGCGACGATTTTCTCTCGATTTAGTAGGCTCGTCTCTCCCTCTGTTTACCAGTAGATTGGTAGACGGTGACCTTACCGGGTGATACTTCCGTCTTGACATACAGCTGTCAAACTGAAACCCGCTGAATGATTTGCACTCCGGCAAAGTATCATATTTATTGCATAAAATAGCAACAGGTTGATGAGCAAGACACATGTGCAACAATTTGGTGTTTTTTACTGACAAACTATTGCAAGTTTGCTGGTCGTTCCAACTTTCTAACCCGTGAATGCTCTAAGTAAACCTTTAAAACAAATACTTACATTCCGGATTCTCTAATATTTACGTTTTTTTTGGGGGGTCTCATGTCGAGGCGCAGGGGCAATGATCAGGATATATTAGCATATTACGAGTTATGTACTATATGACATAGTGTGAAAATGGGATCATTTGTGAGACAAAGTATTTATTCGATCATTTAAATTTATTCTTTTAATACCCATATGTGCTGAAGAGAAATTCCACGTGCGATTTATTCATTAATGGAAGAAGAAGAGGAAGAAGAAAAAGAAGGAGAGTAATAAGAAGATGGAGAGAAAAAGAAGATATAAAGCCAAAGAAGCCAAGCTGTGTCGTATTACTTTAGTGACACGTATGGTCTTTTCTCGAGTAAGTGTTCCACAAGAGGTACCTATTTACTGCTAGGTGAACAGGGCAAGCAGGTATAAGGTGACTAATAACTAGGTACCTATTTATTGCTAGGTAAACAGGTCTAGCAGGTGTAAGGTTACTGCCAGGTGAACAGAGTCACCAGGTGTAAAAAGACCTCAAGATTGAGTGCAGTTCTTCGTACGCATAACCTCTCACAAGATTACCTCTAGTCTTCTTCTCTTTCCCGACCTCTATTCCGCTTCTACGATAACTCTATCATGTCTCTTCTGTCTTCTCATCTCTCACTCATGTCCCTCTATTCTTTTATATTATCTCTCCTACCCTCCTTTCACTTATCTCTCTCGCACATTCTACTCTCTCATATTCCCTCTCATTTTTACCCTGTCCTATGCCTTATTATCTTTCACTCATTACCTACCATTTCAGAAGCTGTTTCCCCATGGGTATAATGGTAATGATATTACTAATGCTACTACTATTACCACTACTACTACTACTACTACTACTGTCACTACTACTACTACTACTGCCACTACTACTACTACTACTGCCACTACTACTACTACTTCTACTACTACTACTGCAACTACTACTACTACTCCTAATACTACTAAAATTATGATGATAATAATAATAATAATACTAATAATAACAATGATCTACCATCCTCGTTCACCTCTCGTTATTTATATCATCTCTTCCCTCTTACCTTATCATTCTCATCTTCCCCCCCCCCCCTTCGTTACCTCTTTCCAGTCTCCTCTATTTTTCCTCGTATACAGCCCCTTTCTCATCTACTCTACTCTCTATACACTACCTTCTCATCCCTTCCAAAAATCCCATTCTCTCTTTCTCTCTATCTCCTCCCTTCTCTTCACTCTTTTTCCCTTCTCTTTATAATCATTCGTCCTCTCCATCTCCCCAGACCCCGGGTCTGCAGTGGGGACTGTGGTAATGCAATTTGAGGTCTGATGTTGGCTTAAGAGCCTTCTGTTTAGAAGACGCAAGAAGATAGGCAGGGAATACCAACAGTGTGTCTTCCTTGAATTTGTCTCAGAGCTTCCAAGACCCAGGGGAAATATTATTATTATTAGTAGTAATAATTATAATAATATTATTATTACTATTTAATTAATAATAATAATAATAATAATAATAATAATTAATAATAATAATAATAATAATAATTAATAATAATAATTATTATTATTATTATTATTATTATTATTATTATTATTATTATTATTATTATTATTATTATTATTATTATGTTTTCAGTCTTTGCAGTGTTTGGAATTCCCAGAATTTTTTTTCATTATTGACAGTGAGAAAAATCTTACATTGCTTGTAAGGTTATAAATTAAATAAGCTTGAATTCCTTATCGCCTAAATTTCGAGCATGCAATAACAACAACAAAAAATGCGCAATTGAGTTGAGTTTAAAATTTTCTTTAAAAATTATTCGTCGTCTGTTTATTTACTCTCACTCGCCATTACTTCCATCCTCCCTCCCTCCCTTCTTCCCGTCCTCAATTCCTCCCTTCTCTCTTCCCACCCTCCCTTCCTTCCTTCCCTCTCGTCTGATTTCCCTTTTCTCTCACCATCGTGTCTCTCATTCTCTTTCCCCTCACTCCTCACTATCTTCCTCACCCAGGCTGTCATTCAAAATACCCCTCTCCGAACCACCATATTCCTCCTCTCTAGGACTTTAAATACCATGGGTGAAAGGCAACAGGTTCTCGATACTCGAGGATTAAGCACCGTGTTCTGAAGGCTTGCGGTAAAACTCTTATTTTTAAAGCTAAATGCTGGATATTTCCACTTACTGTGCTCGGGATCAAAGGCTTCTCACCCTTAATTAAATCAGATCAGACTAAAAGATGTAATATCATAACTTTCACGTATAACCAGCATATATAATAAGCATATATAACCAGTATATATATAAGAATCCTGGAAGAAATCACAGTAAAACGTGTGATTGCAAATATGACAAAATATACCACGGTGAATATAGGAAATAAAACCTGAGAGATTTCATGTGTTTACACACATATCAGAGCAATAGATATGTATGCAAACACGTGAAATCGCTCAGGTTTTATTTTCTAATTTCATTGTGGTATTTTTTTTTTTCATGTAAGAATCATTTAGAATCGGGTACGTGAACCTGTTCGTGAACCCACAATGTTACCAATGTTACCCCTCATTCTTTCTGGCTTGTCTTCCTTGATAATGGTCTACAAAGGACCGAAACGTCGTCTAAAGTTTACTCAACAAAAGGATTATTTGTCAATTGTTGCAGGCACGGTATTGTGACGTTTATTCGCCGCAGAATGCGGGTGTACCCTTGTTTGTATAAACAAAAATGAGTAGATTAGTAAGTTAAGACCATCTGCAGCTACAGGAGCGCCTTCGTCACCCTCTACAGCAGTGACTGCGGCAGGAGGCCGAGGCTTATGTATTGACAACCCACCACAGCAATTTCACCCGAACAATGAGGCTTTAGAGGAGGTCAGGTCAATCCGCTCGTTTATGTGACTCCTCTTAACAGTCTGCTTGTTTGCCTTGCCTGCGTTGTCGGTCTGTTTGCCTGTCTGGTATCTGTTTGTATGGTTGCCCGTACGGCTATCTGTGTATCTGAATGTCTCTGTCTTCCTGTCTGTTTGCCTATACGCCTGCATTGCCCGTACGTCACTATGCATGTCTGTTTATCTTCCTATCTGTCTGTTGATCTGCCGGTCCGTTTGCCTACCTTTCTGCCTGTCCTTCCACGCCTCTAGGTAGTCGTGATTAAAAGATATGAAAAATAAAAAAAAAGACTTTATTCCTGTTGGATACTCGGTCATTTTGGATGGAGGAGAGAGAGAGGGAGAGAGAGAGAGAGAGAGAGAGAGAGAGAGAGAGAGAGAGAGAGAGAGAGAGAGAGAGAGAGAGAGAGAGAGAGAGAGAGAGAGAGAGAGAGTTTGGGAAACGCAGCATCTCAATTACACTAAGTTGGTCAGGTCGTCAGGCAGAAGCAAAAGGAACATACGACAAATTCAGCCACTGCAGAAGGAGAAATTTTTATATATTTTTCCCTGACAAATAAAAGAGCCCAGTCCCTTCGCCGGGCTAACTCACGGGCACCCAGAGCCTTTGTAACATCCCCAAAGCCTTTGTAACATCCCCAGAGCCTTTGTAACATCCCCAAAGCCTTTGTAACATCCCCAGAGCCTTTGTAACATCCCCAGAGCCTTTGTAACATCCCCAAAGCCTTTGTAACATCCTCAAAGCTTTTGTAACATCCCCAAAGCCTTTGTAACATCCCCAGAGCCTTTGTAACATCCCCAAAGCCTTTGCAACATATCCAAAGCATTTGTAACATCCCCAAAGCCTTTGTAACATCCCCAAAGCCTTTGTAACATCCCCAGAGCCTTTGTAACATCCCCAAAGCCTTTGTAACATATCCAAAGCATTTGTAACATCTCCAGAGCCTTTGTAACATCCCCAAAGCCTTTGCAACATCCCCAAAGCCTTTGTAACATCCCCAAAGCATTTGTAACATCCTCAAAGCCTTTGTAACATCCCCAGAGCCTTTGTAACATCCCCAAAGCCTTTGTAACATCCCCAGAGCCTTTGTAACATCCCCAAAGCCTTTGTAACATCCCCAAAGCCTTTGTAACATCCCCAGAGCCTTTCTAACATCCCCAGAGCCTTTGTAACATCCCCAGAGCCTTTGTAACATCCCCAGAGCCTTTGTAACATCCTCAAAGCCTTTGTAACATCCCCAAAGGCTTTGTAACATCTCCAAAGCGTTTGTAACATCCCCAGAGCCTTTGTAACATCCCCAGAGCCTTTGTAACATCCCCAAAGCCTTTGTAACATCCCCAGAGCCTTTGTAACATCCCCAAAGCCTTTGTAACATCCCCAAAGCCTTTGTAACATCCCCAAAGGCTTTGTAACATCTCCAAAGCGTTTGTAACATCCCCAGAGCCTTTGTAACATCCCCAGAGCCTTTGTAACATCCCCAAAGCCTTTGTAACATCCCCAGAGCCTTTGTAACATCCCCAAAGCCTTTGTAACATCCCCAGAGCCTTTGTAACATCCCTAAAGCCTTTGTAACATCCCTAAAGCCTTTGTAACATCCCTAAAGCCTTTGTAACATCCCCAGAAATCCGAGATTTGATGAAAAAACAGACAAAAATCGAGAGAAAAACTTAAGGCAGTTTAGCTAAGCCTCTGATCCTACTGATGTGTCTCTAATATTACGGGTGTCCCGTAGCTCGGTTGGTGGCGCACTCAGCTCACACACTGAGGTCCGTAGTTCGATCCCCGGTACGGGTGGAAACATTAGGACGTGTTTCTGAAGACACCCGCTGTCCATGTTCATCTAGCAGTAAAATAGGTATCTGGGTGTTAATCTACTGGTGTGGGTCGCATCCTGGGGTGACAAAATTGTCCTAATTTTCCCGAAATGCTCTGCATAACAAGGGGTTTCTATATAGTAATATGCTATTGATGTCGGCTAGGCATGTAGACGTTGTACACGTACGTACTTGTAAAAATAAAGATATATTATTATTAATAATAATAATACGTATTATTAATAATATTATTACTATATTATTATTATTATTATTATTAGTAAATAAAATAGAAGGGGATCGAAATATACAGATCAATTAATCTCCTGAGTTTCTGTCTCCATACAGGATATTACTGAGCACTGAGAGTGTGCATTTTACATTAGTTATCCAGGGTCTCTTTAATTTTGAAACTAAAACTAATATAATTTTTTTCTTCTTTTTTTGCTATTAGGAACGACAGAGAAAAAAAACAGATGAAAATATAAATAAATAGAAAAGATATATATTATGTTTCTTTTTTGGAGGGAGAACTACAAAGAAACAAAATGAATAGGTAAAAAAAAATGTAAATACGTACAAACAACATACGAACAACACACAAACAACACAAACTATTTTAAACTTTCCTCTCTTGTGGAACTCTGCGAAAATCGTAATAATCTCTGCATTAAAGAAATTTAGGGATCTCGTGCCTGGGATATATAATGTGACCATTGCCATTCGGTGTGGCTTGGTTAACTTTATACCGTAGGACACTACATTGGGATTCACGACCTCACCCATTCTCCTTGCAGGATTACGATGCTTTTAAATGGTTTCTGGGGATTTTGTTTTCAATAAATGAGCACTTAGGTAGAATCATAGATTGCGGTGTATAAGTGAAATGAGAGAGGTCGCTGTATGTAATAATTACGTAGTTGAAATTGTGGGTATAGTAGAATTTGTGGTTGTGTTTCTATCGTCACTTCGACTTATATGGTAGGATGGCAGCTACTGCCACTGTGGCAGGATGGTAGCTATTGCCACTGTGTTAGGATGGCAGCTACTGCCACTGTGTTAGGATGGCAGCTACTGCCACTGTGGCAGGATGGTAGCTATTGCCACTGTGTTAGGATGGCAGATACTGCCACTGATTTAGGATAACAGACACTGCCACTTTGTTAGGATGGCAGGTACTGCCACTGCGCTAGAATGGTAGGTACTGTCACTATGGTAGGATGGTAGGTTCTGCCGAAAGGTATGGGGACAGGACAAACAATTACATTAAAAAGTGTTCTTTCCGAGGCGAATCTTAGACTATTATAAACATTCATTCTGTCCATCTGCTACTGAAGCCATTCACCTCAGAGGCTCGACTTTCCCACTACTAAAGTGGATTAAACCTTTATGCTTTAAAATACACATTGCTCTTCAAAATTTATTCGCTACAAACGCTCCATTTAACAGAGTCTTTTATATTGAATGAGTTCTGCCTATAAGTGGGACCGCTGGAACATTTCCAGGGAAGGGGCAAAGATTTTAAAGGCCATACCAAACGTTTCCAGGGCTATGCCAAGTTTCCAGGGCTAAGCCAAACGTTTCCAGGGAAGGGGCAAAGATTTTAAAGGCCATGCCAAACGTTTCCAGGGCTATGCCAAGTTTCCAGGGCTAAGCCAAACGTTTCCAGGGAAGCGGCAAAGATTTCCAGGACTGTGTGCAACGTTTCCAGGGGAGTATAATGGAAAGTGAAGCAGACATAGTGATGTGTCAGGGGTACTCAGGTAGCAAATAACCAGGAAAACCACTTTCTATTATGAAATAAAAGAGTAGGAAGAGAAAAAGTTAAAACATAAACGAATATGGAGATGTTTTTATAACCCAGGGGAAAATAACAGAGTTTGCTTTATCCCCCAAAATATATGAATATTATCAAACTGATTTAACTATATAGAAAAAAAATAGAGAAACGACAGATGCGGTAAATAAATAGTTGCTCTCTGAAGCAACGGTACACCGAAGCCCGAAGCCGGAGAGAAGCTGGTTGAACATCGAACGACAGATGCGGTAAATAAATAGTTGCTCTCTGAAGCAACGGTACACCGAAGCCAGAAGCCGGAAAGAAGCTGGGTGAACATTGCTGGCAGCTGACAAGTAGCAGATGGGAGATGATAAACAACACAGTGAAGAACTACCATTGATGAAGTCTAATCTTGGATAATTAATTCGAGTCAGGAAGCTACGTTGGGTTCCTGAAGATGGATTCGAAAACACCACTCAATGAGAGTATAGTTGAATCAGTAACAATATCCCAGTTATGGGCAATCAAGAAGAGTTTTATCACCAGACAATAATAGTTTCTGCTTCTATAGCGATAATTCTCTCCCTTCTGTGTCCCTTCGGTCTGTAACTCATACCATAAGAGAACAAATGTGTCTCATTCTTTAACTTGTCATTCTCCTAAACCATTTACATCAGAACACAAAGGATTAGAAGATGGACACTACACTTTCACAATGATTAATAGCTAAAAGAACTGGGTGTTAAAGTTTACCTTAACTTTACAGTTACACCACAAGAGAAAGTTCACATCTGGGTAACTAATTTTAAAATTCTAACACCAAATATAAAAAGGATATAAAGGCACATGATACCGACACGCACTGGAGAAAGACACTAAATGCATCACTAGGAAATGTTTATATTAAATGTTTTGGTCTTGGGACCTTGGTTTGGTAAATCCAAATATATATAAAAGGGTAGAGATAACATGGACTTATATAATTAGGGAAGATTCGTGAGAGGTAAAGTTTGGTGGTATGTCATCTGTCTGTAGCATCTGGTTCGTGAAGGGGCAAAGCATGATTGACGATTATATGAGCCAGGGTTAGGAAATCCCTTGAAGTCATGCTCTTTGTGTAACTGTGTTATTGTAATAAGGAAGGCTTTTAAATACAAGCATCTCTCGTGATTAGTGTCTGTGAAGATTATGCATGCTTTAGTGAAGGCTATCAAATGCCCCTCTGTGTCCCTGTGAAGCACGCTCGTATTATTGAGATCTCTCATTGCAAGCACTTTTGTTTTTATTGGTTCTTGCGGGAAAATTTCACCCTGTTTCTCCTATATATTTCTTTTTACAGTGACTACACGGGATTGTGTAGACACCAGCATTAGATGTAAGTTGCTGAGTTGAGGGCGGTCACCTAGCGAAGTTTGAGATAGATGCATATGCTGTAGTTATCACGTGGATGTTACAAGTAAAGCTCCAGCTGCGGGTCATCATATCACTAAGACCAGCATCAGGAAAGAGTTGTCCTGTTTCCTGACAAACCTTACCTAACCTAACTTAATCTACTGTTGTTAGGCTGGACTAAATATTTCTTGGTGTTCTCTCTAGGTGTTTAATCAAAGATTTTCTTGGATCTCCGTCTTCAGTCTTGAATGATAAAGGTTGGAAACTGAAATTTGGTGAATATCTAGAGTATGTAGCCGCATTCCTCCTTAAGAAAACCAGGACTTCAATTGTAGAAAGTTCTCCAATAAAAGCCAATAACTATTTCTCATCACATCACAATACAGGTTCCACGAATAAGACATATGTGCAACACATTAGACTGAAAAAAAGCTTTCTATGCAAGGCATACGTTTCCCCTATAAAAGATAACCAGGTATTGCACATGTGTTTTATTCATCGGTGATGTCTGGCTTCGAACCTCGAGAGTAGAACCCTCGAAAGCAACCACAGGTGTGTCACAGGTATGAAGTCTAATAAACTGAATCTCCATGCCCTCAATAATTGCCAACCTTTTTCGATTAAATTAAAAATTCTACGAAAACCTTCCAAAATAATGGATATGAAAACTGGAGTGGTCAATACTGCGGACACTGTCCGCCAGATGAAAACTGATATGACCTGAGAAGAAAGTTTTTAAAAATTGCTAATGGAGTAGGAAAATTCGTAAGATATTTTCTTGATAAATGTTGCTACGATGAAGAAAACCTAAACGTTTCGGAATAAGCTTTTATTGGGCAACCAGCTTTTATTCTGCAAGTCATTTAAAGCTCATGACTTGATAAAGCTCTACACTGAACGAAATGTTGCCCGAATAAAGGCTTGTTCTACAGCCAGAATAAAAGCTTGTTCTACAGCCCGAATAAAGGCTTGCTCTACAGCCAGAATAAAGGCTTGTTCTACAAGCCTAAATAGAGAGTGACTTGTTCTGAAGGAATTCTAAGATGGATGAGTCTTCTCTCTGGATCTTCTTAAGGGAAGCCTCTAGACAAGGAAACATCCTAGGCAGACATTTGGCATCCCTGCTCAAATATGTTTACGATGCTATGTTGTTTTGGGGTACATGCATCGTTTCAAACTTCAGAAATGCCTTCGTCAATCATCTTCACATTTTAAACCCTCGTCAGCTATTACTTGGTGAAGGTTTATAGAGCAATTGACATGTGCAGGGACTCTCTGCTCAGTTTTATAGAGGCCATTCCCGAAATTGATTTCC
>WNWK01000299.1:117500-145000 GCA_009830355.1 Cherax destructor | reverse complement strand
GGTGTTGGGGAGAGGGGTGGGATTAAATTATGGAGAATTAAATGCAAAATGGGAGTTGACACAGTTACTTTTTGCTGATGATACTGTGCTTATGGGAGATTCTAAAGAAAAGTTGCAAAGGTTAGTGGACGAGTTTGGGAGAGTGTGTAAAGGTAGAAAGTTAAAAGTGAACATAGATAAGAGTAAGGTGATGAGGGTATCAAACGATTTAAATAAGAAAAATTGGATATCACATTGGAGAGAGGGATTATGGAAGAAGTAAATGTTTTCAGATATTTGGGGTTGACGTGTCAGCGGATGGGTTTATGAAGGATGAGGTTAACCATAGAATTGATGAAGGAAAAAGGTGAGTGGTGCATTGAGGTATCTGTGGAGACAAAAAACGTTATCCATGGAGGCAAAGAAGGAATGTACGAAAGTATAGTGGTACCAACACTCTTATATGGGTGTGAAGCATGGGTTGCAAATGCTGCAGCGAGGAGGAGGCTGGAGGCAGTGGAGATGTCCTGTCTAAGGGCAATGTGTGGTGTAAATATTATGCAGAAAATTCGGAATGTGGAAATTAGGAGAAGGTGTGGAGTTACTAAAAGTATTTGTCAGAGGGCTGAAGAGGGGTTGTTGAGGTGGTTTGGTCATTTAGAGAGAATGGATCAAAGTAGAATGACTTGGAGAGCGTATAAATCTGTAGGGAAGGAAGGCGGGGTAGGGGTCGTCCTAGAAAAGGTTGGAGGGAAGGGGTAAAGGAGGTTTTGTGGGCGAGGGGCTTGGACTTCCAGCAAGCATGTGTGAGCGTGTTAGATAGGAGTGAATGGAGACGAATGGTTTTGGGACATGACGATCTGTTGGAGTGTGAGCAGGGTAACATTTTGTGAAGGGATTCAGGGAAACCAGTTAATTGATTTAGTTGGACTTGAGTCCTGGAAATGGGAAGTACAATGCCTGCACTTTAAAGGAGGGGTCTGAGATAGTGACAGCTGGGAGGGACTTTTCTCAGCTGTCGTATCTGAGCTCCTCTGCAAAGACAGTGATTATGTATGAGTGTGGTGAAAGTGTTGAATGATGATGAAAGTATTTTCTTTTTGGGGATTTTCTTTCTTTTTGGGTCACCCTGCCTCGGTGGGAGACGGCCGACTTGTTGAAAAAAAATATATATATACATATATTTATATATATATATATATATATATATATATATATATATATATATATATATATATATATGTGTGTGTGTGTGTATATGTGTACTCACCTAGTTGTGGTTACAGGGGTCGAGTCACAGCTCCTGGCCCCGCCTCTTCACTGGCCGCTACTGGGTCAATCTCCCTGCGCCATGAGCTTTATCATACCTCTTCTTAAAGCTATGTATGGAACCTGCCTCCACTACATCACTTCCCAAACTATTCCACTTCCCGACCACTCTGTGACTGAAGAAATACTTCCTAACATCCCTGTGATTCATCTGAGTCTTCAACTTCCAACTGTGTCCCCTTGTTGCTGTGTCCCATCCCTGGAACATTCTGTCTCTGTCCACCTTGTCAATTCTTCTCAGTATCTTATATGTTATCATGTGTGTGTGTGTGTGTGTGTGTGTGTGTGTGTGTGTGTTGTGTGTGTGTGTTTAAATATAATAATGATTTTTATTAAGAAAATGGCAGATAATTTAAACTAAATGAAAGCAAGTATTATATATGACATATATCAGTTTGTTTAGCTCACTTAATTATAATTTTACGTTCGAAGAGATTTTGCTCCAATATTCTTGAAGTTAGTTTTAGTTAATAAAAAAAATACCCAGAAAACTTGAAGTGTTTTGTTTTTATACAAAAGTTTCTCAGTTTTAAAACACATGAATGCACTCACACACACACGCATACACTCTCTCACACACACACACGCGCGCACACTCACACACACATAGCTTTAAGACATAGTTTTAAGACAAGGTATGATAAAGCTCATGGAGCAGGGAGAGCAGAGACCCAGTAGCGGACAGCGAAGAGGCGGGGCCAGGAGCTGAGTCTCGACCCCTGCAACCACAATTAGGTGAGTACACACACACAACACACACACACACACACACACACACACACACACACACTCACACACACACACACACACTCACACACACACACACACACACACACTCACACAACAGGCCTAGTGTCTAATCGACATGTGCCTAGGACAAAATGGTAACTAACTAACACACACACATAACGACAACAAATTACGCTAAATCGTTCTTGGATCAGGGAGAGAGTGGATCTAGTAGAGATCAGCGAAGACGTTGGACCAGGAGCTATGAATTGACCCCTGCAACCACAATTAAGTGAGTATACACACATAAACACAAAAAAATCAGAACAGTGGTGTGATTTCAGATCTATTTATTATCTCCGTGTCTCTTAAGGATCAATCCTGGGACCTATGCTGTTTCTGATACACTTAAATATATCCTGTAATATTTCTTCCTTTACGTCTTTTTAAATATACCTTTTTTTCAATCCTTTCCACATAAACATATATGAACTAAAAAATAGTCTCCACCTGAATGATAACAAATGAACCTTTAGTATAGAAAAAAAAAATTATGATTTTTTGGGAATAATTTAAATTCACAGTTAGATATCAAAATGAATGATTTCGTGCAAATACTTATTATAATGAGGAAGAAAATCCACATGGAGCCAAAAACACCAAACAAAAGCAGTCAGAATGTTTAGAATATCTGCTGAAGAGGACTTCAGTTTGAGATCGAAATACTATATACATATTCCTCTTATTTCGTATTTCTGCCTTTATCTGGGTTTTATCCGGTCATACTAGTACAAGCGTACAGTTCCACACGTACTCTACACAGCCTTTTGCTTTGCCGACTTTGACTCATACGTCTGGATTACACGCGATAGTTCTTAGCAGAGAGCTTCGGTGTATACCTGGAGGGTGTTCCGGGGGGCAACGCCCCCGAGGACTGGTCCATGACCAGGCCTCGTGGTAGATCAGGATCTGATCAACCAGGCTGTTACTGCTGGCTGCACGCAAACCGACGTACGAGCCACAGCCCGGCTGGTCAAGTATTGACTTCAGGTGCCTGTCCACAGCCCGGCTGGTCAGGTATTGACTTCAGATGTCTGTCCACAGCCCGGCTGGTCAGGTATTGACTTCAGGTGCCTGTCCACAGCCCGGCTGGTCAAGTATTGACTTCAGGTGCCTGTCCACAGCCCGGCTGGTCAGGTATTGACTTCAGATGTCTGTCCACAGCCCGACTTGTCAGGTATTGACTTCAGGTGCCTGTCCACAGCCCGGCTGGTCAGGTATTGACTTCAGATGTCTGTCCACAGCCCGACTGGTCAGGTATTGACTTCAGGTGCCTGTCCAGCTCCCTCTTGAAGACAGCCAGGGGTCTATTGGTAATCCCCCTTATGTATGCTGGAAGGCAGTTGAACAGTCTTAGGTGTGCACTATCCAGTTCTCTGCTATCTGTCTTTCCCATGTTCTCCCATGTACTGCCGTGTACACCACTCCCTCGCACACCCGAGATTCCTTCTTCCACTTCGCCCACATTCTTCCTGAAGAACACCTTCACGAAGCGCGCTTGGGATATATTACCTGTTCTACAAGACGCCTGGCTGCCGCCCGGATATTACTCCTGCAAATATCACACAGAAGTTTTTTTTTTAAATTTTACATCTCTCTCTCTCTCTGTCACTCTCTCTGTCTCTCCCTCTCTATTGCTCTCTCACTCTTGTTTCTATGTTCTGACTCTCATTCTCTCCCCAACGATCACTGTCTGCGTTTATGTATGTGTGTGTGTGTATTTATGTATGTATGTATGTATGTATGTATGTATGTATGTATGTATGTATGTATGTATGTATGTATGTATGTATGTATGTATGTATGTATGTATGTATGTATGTATGTATGTATGTATGTATGTATGTATGTATGTATGTATGTATGTATGTATGTATGTATGTATGTTTGTATGTATGGGAGAAACAAAAATATCGAGAAAGAGTAAAAAAGAGAAGAAATAGGTTAAGCAAATTTCCAAAACAGAGAATTTGAAAAAAAATATTATTATTATTATTTATATTTTTATTATTATTGTGTTGTTGTTATTATTATTGTTGCTATAATTATTATTATTATTACTGAAGAGCTAAATAAGCATCATACATGGCCTGGGAAAAGGGAGGTAATTAGGTTTGATCCAAATTAATTAGATCAAGAATCCCTCGCCAGCATCAAGGCAATTCAACAATAGCCCAGTAAAATTAGATAATCTTAACAGCCCCTGGATGATATCGGATGATTACTAAATGTATATATATATATATATATATATATATATATATATATATATATATATATATATATATATATATATATATATATATATATATATATATATTAAAATACCTTGGGTGGATAAGGTGCTTTGAGGAAAGTGAAGAGCTTTTAACCCTTAAACTGTCCAAACGTAGATCTACGTTTGGACAGTTTAAGGGTTAATTCACCGAAATGAAGCAAGCCTTTATCTGATTTAACCTGATAAACTCTCATTCTTACAAAACGTTTCGTTACCAATACGTGCTTAGCGCTTGCCCTTGAAAATAATAATAATAATAATAATATTTACGACTTTTGTCTTCCATTTTACTGATTCTTGAGAAATCCAAAGACATTCTTGGCTGCTTCCTTGTGTGTGATATACTCGAAGGGACAATTGTCTAGGCTTCCTGTTATGCCAGAGGGACACAGAAGAACATTCATTTGTTATGATGTTTGCTGCCGTGGAGCTAGTGGATGTGTGTGTGTGTGTAGGGAGTTTGGCGTGGATGTATCCGCAAGAAGAAAGGATGGGTATAGTCTCTGAAGCTTGAGGTAAATCCTAGCATGGAATATATATATATATATATATATATATATATATATATATATATATATATATATATATATATATACAGTGGTACCCGGTTTACGATATTTTCATTCCAGAATGCTGTTCATGCCATTACCAAACGAATTTATCTCCTTAGAAATGTTGTAAATAGACTAGTCCTTTTAGACCCCAAAATTACACTTACAAAAGATTTAAAATAAACTTACATAAAAGGGTGAGTTTGGGGACCATCAAACGGGTACCACTTATATATATATATATAGGGTAGACAAGCTGGGATCCGTCATGACGACCTGCTCGTCCTCGTCTCAACAGCTCAGGACTGGCTGGCAGGACGTCTTCCCTCTTGAAGACTCATTCTTCTTGTCTCTTCTCCTTTGGTACATGCAGCCAGGCTCTCCTGGGATTACAGCAGCACAGGTGGGAGTCCCTTAACCTCCACTACCACTGTGATGTTCCTCATACTTTGTTTTATCTCACGTGTCCTCTCCGACCGATGATGATGATAACGATGATGAGTGCATGTGTGTGTGTTGTCACCTCTTTGTTTACTGGGTTCCAGTCTTGGTTCCTTGCCCGGCCTCTTAATCTACGTAGACCCAAATGTTTGGTTTCTTGGATCTTGTGATTCATTATACTTAATATATAAATTTCAGACTGTATTTCCTTAACTAGCCAATATTTTTTCTAAACTATCTTGTACGAGGTAACCATGTTTCTCCCTAATTCTTGTCTCCCCCATGGTCGTCACGTCCAGCTCGTTATCGTTCCCCACCATCCCCTCAGTGAATAACTTTAATTCCTCATATCAATATAGTTTTTATAATGTCTTCCATACTCCTGCCTACCTAGAAAGAGATATCAGAAACAAGTAATGCAGTGATATTATTCAGTGGATGGACGGGGATAAAGTACGGTGTGTATCGACTGATCACCTAATTAGGAGGCTTCAAGCGAGACACAATAGTCTTGTTAGCTAAGCGCTTGGTCTCTGTAATGAAGAGTTAGGTAAGTAAAGAAACGGACGCATTAATGAGGTGTATTCACCTTTCTGCAATGGAATGTTACAGGTGATACATCCTCATTCTGTAACATTTAAAAATAGTTCAATCCGTATATTAAATTTTGTTAGTATAAGTGAAAATGTAGCAATAGGTTTATGTCTATCAATGTAAATACGCTGGAGGTTTGCTTTTAATCAAAATTTTAGATATTAAACTATTCTTGAGTGGTGATTTAAAGACCCTGGTGTAGTTGATGGAATTTAACCAAATACACCAATCACCCTCACTTAATTAAACCAATCTATAACTAATACGTATGATAATGAGAGTAATGAAGGAATAAAAAAAATAGATTTACAGGCAATAGAAATAAAAACTATTATTTATCAAAATTGTAGGAACGTAAACAAAACAGTAGAGCCATTGTTGAGAAGATAGCAGCTCTGCAAGGAATCCTTTACACCGTGCCAATGCATCCTCTCTCATTTTTCTTCTTCAATAACTCAATTAGTGTCTTCTTGTAATTACGGAGTGCGAGCTCCAAATCCTTGATAATTTTTCGGTGCAGCAGATGGTAGAAATTATACTATTGAATTTGTATGTCTTGACAATTTACATTTTCTTTGGCTTTCAGAGTAGTAATAATTTTTAACACAGTTTAGTTTATAAGCTAGGAGCTGTTATCCTGTCTTAGCTTATTTCACAGACCAGCTCTATGGTATACTATCAACCTATCCCCAGGCTGAGGGACTGACCACCTCAAATACTATTTCTCCAAAGTTGGTGGACTGATTCTATCATCTTCATTTCACTAGTACAAAACAGTATTTGACTGAAGACGCCTACTGTGTAGACGCAACGTTTCAACAACACAGGTACCCAAGTAATTATGCACTAACATATGATTAGGAGGAACATAAGTGAAAGGAGAGTCATGTACAGTCGTGTTCCATAATGAAAAGAAAAATAGAAAACCAAATAAGAGGAAAATAATCAAGTGGGGGAATGTGGATAATAATCTTAACTTACATATCTTTACTACGTAAATAATAATAAAAAAAATAAAATAATCAAGCGGGGGGATGTGGGTAATAATCTTATTACATATAAAAATGGTTATAACTGACCATAATTTTTAAAGGGGTGGACCGGTAAGCCAGCGGAAGGCCTCGGTCAGATGACCAAAAGCTCCAACGGCGGGGTCATCATTTGACTAAGACCCGCGTCAGGAAACACCTGTTTCCTGACGAACCTTACCTAACCTAATAATCTTAACTTACATATCTTTACTACGTAAATAATAAAAAAAAAAAAAAAAAATGAAGTAATAATCATAACTGAAGCCTTTCTGAAAAGTAAAATTGTAAATCAGCGTGACCATTGCTAACACCGGGCATGAATTAGGAAAGACGTCGGAAGTCTGCAGTAATCTGAGCTAGTTCATAGCCCTGTAAAGTCTTGGTAGGTCGTGGAGAATACATAAGCCGTTACGCTCTGCAGTTGTCATGGACCAGAGTTGTCGGAGCACAGGAAAGCTTGTGTTGAAAATGGTATAAAATGCTGATAAATTGATGATTAAGACACGTGTGCAACAGTTGGGTATCTTTATTGATGACACTTTTCGCCTACACAGTAGGCTTCTTCAGTCGAATATAAAGGCAGCAGGTGTAGTAGTGAAGATGGTGGTGGTCAGTCCCTCTATACCATGGAGCTGAACTATCTACAGGCTGAGGGACTGACTACCTCATATCTCCAAGGTTGATGGACTGATTGTTGCCTGTGTATTTGACTGAAGAAGCCTACTGTGTAGGCGAAACGTCTCAACAGTAAAGATACAGTATATACAGTATATGTCTACCCCTACACGGGATGCTACCCACAACAGTCGATTAACACTCAGGTACCTATTTACTGATTCGTAGGAATGGACAGCACGTTTAATGGAGCTTTCATATAAGTCTCTCCCTGCCCAAGATGCCTCCCGAAGCAGCTGATTAACAGTCTTGTACCTATTTAATAATAGGTTAATATTGGCAGGCGATAAAAGTGAGTTTGCTCACTTGGATTGAGCCCGGATTTATGTTCGTTACTCCCTTTTATCAACTTTTATTATGGCTTCCTCTTTTATTATTTTCTCTTCTTCCTGTGTTTTTATTTACATAGATCCTTATGTCAATTGTTTTTCTGTCTCTCTTTGTCTGTTTCTTTAGTATGTATTTCTTCTCTTTATGTACGTTATCTTACGGCTTTCCGTTGTTCTCTCTTGCTTACCTTTCCCTCTATCATCTTTCCCCTCCCCCTCCTCTCCTTCCTACATCTACCCCTTTCTCGTTCTCAGTTCTTTCTTCCTCCTTCCCTTTATCACCTTCCCTACTTCCCTTCCTGTCTTCATTCATCCCTCTTTCCCATTCCCATATTTCTCACTTTCCAGTCATACGTGCTCTCTCTCTCTCTCTCTTCTCTCTCTCTCTCTCTCTCTCTCTCTCTCTCTCTCTCTCTCTCTCTCTCTCTCTCTAACACATCAGTTAAGGTTATGGACTCACTAGGTAAAGTAAATCAGAAGGGAAAATAGGGAATAGAGATAATCTTTCTTCTTAATAGGTTTAAAGTCAGTTTCCAGGAAATTTATTCTTGAATTACGTTCAGTAAAGTCCCTTTACTTTTTCGTGATTTTAATGATTATTTTATTTACTTCTGTTAGAGAAACTGTAAGAGATGTGATAGTAATGGTACACGGTAAATAGTATGGTTAATTCTTCTTCTTCTTCTTATTCTTCTTCTTCTTTATTATTAATTTATAATTATTATAAGTATCGTTATTATTATTATTATTATTATTATTATTATTATTATTATTATTATTATTATTATTATTATTATTATTATTATTATTATTATTATTATCGTATTATTATTATTATTATTATTATTATTATTATTATTATTATTATTATTATTATTATTATTATTACTATTAACACTTAGTATTTTCGTGCATATTTTTATGTAATATTTATTTAAATTACTCCCGAGACTCTCAGTTGTGTCTGGCAATACATTATGAAGGTAATTATAAGAAAATATAATATTCTGTGTCACTGTTACACTGTTAATGAGTTCAAGAGGAACTTAAAGCCAGAGATTAATTCACTCCTGACTCCATGAATATTTTAGCTCCTCAAAAATTGGTGGGTCCTTGTGGGAATTATGAGACTTGTGGAGATACGAGGTGGCGACGACTTCTCAGGCCGAAATTGAAGAAAATTTTGGGAGGAAACTGTAAATTCTTTTTTTTTTTTTTCACAGAGTGTGGTTACTTGAGGGACTGATCCCCCCTCTAACTTTCTCTCCAGTGCTGCTGTTTCCAGGATTGCGATCACCTTTGTATTCCACTGATAAAGCCTGCTGATCAGCCGAAGCGTTTCGTCAGTGAAGATGCTTCAGTGTTGAACATGTCTCGTTCATCATTACATTACTGTGCTTGTGAACAATCTGTTAACTCGTAGCGAGTCACACAGCGCCGGGAAATCAGAGGTAAACAGATCTGATTCTAGAAAGGGCTGGGGTACCTAATTTTCTATGCAATATGAACCCTTCACTAGCATCTAGGCACAACCCTCTTTTCTCTTGAACGCTACGAGAACAGTCGTGTCCCGATATGGTTTAAAAATTTATCAAAATATAACCATTGCCATAAATAAAAATAATGTTTTTAATAATAAACAAAAAGGCACAATACAGTGACTGAACAATGCAGAAATAACCCGTACGTACGACGTTTCGGTCCGATTTGGACTATTTACAAAGTCACACTAACACAAAAGAGTGAGGGAGCCGAGGAAGATAAAGAAGTAGTGGTAATGCTGGTAATGGAAGTAGTAGTAGAAGAAATAAAGGTAGTATAAAGTAGGAAAAGTAGTTTAGTGGCAAAAGAGAGGAAGGGAAATGAAGGGTGAAGGGAAGAAATAGTAATCGTAGTAGGAATAGTTTTTCAAGTATTTTGGGGAAAATTTATTATTCTTTTTATCAAAGTAAATTAAGATATTTTGGTTATAAAGGATTAACTGAGTTTTTCCAAAAGTCGATTTTTTTTGAAGTTTTGAAGTGCTTCCATTAAAAATTTTTCACTAACTTAAGACTGGAACCTCTTACCTTCTCCGTTATTCATTCCAAGAAAATTTTCTTATCAGTTTTCTTGAGGATCTTACGAACTTTTAAGTGCTTATTATTTCACCTCTGATCAGTTTGCCTTTCAACACTTGCATATTTAATGTTTTCATTTTTTTTAATAGATCATATTTAATATTTATAGTCTGTGGAAAAAGGCACTTATGTACAGATCAGGACATATATTACACAAGTGTCTTATTCCACATCTTAACGGTATCACCATTCCATTTCTCAAAGTTTTTAGACTGTCTTCAAAGAAAAATATTCAGTCTTCATGAAGTCTTTTCTCCTAAGTTATATTTAGTTTCCCTAAAAAAAATCTATACCATTTTAATTTACAAAAACTTACTCGTATATCTCGACCTCTTTTGTTTGGTATTATTATTATTATCATCATGGGTAGAGCTAAATCCGTAGGGAATATACAGTGCCTGTAGGTGGAAGGGCGGAAGGCATTCAGGCTTAATTCAGGGAACTGGAGCACAAATCCAATTCCTTAGATCAAGAGCCCCTCACCAGCGTCAAGGAACCTCCCTAGAGGGGTTTTTTGTCTGGTACCTTAGTTTATGTGATCGACATTTTCTTACGTGATTTTCTTTTCTTACAACTTCAGACCAAAATTATGAAGTGCATCTCAGGTTTTCCCGTCGAGAGACTCCTTCCAGCGGCGGCGGCACCTTTGACATCTTTGCTTCAGAAGCTGGGCGGCACCTTTGACAGCTTTGCTATAGATACTTCACTTATAAAAACAGGGTTCATCTCAGAGCTAAAATGTGAGACTTTTAGGCATTACTCATTCTGTCTGAACTCAAAGCGGAGATATATTTTTTTATTTATTATTTTGCACGTGTACAGTACGTGTGATATGTGATTAAATAGAAGAGAGGAGTTTACGACGACGTTTCGGTCCGACTTGGACCAAGTCGGACCGAAACGTCGTCGTAAGCTCCTCTCTTCTGTGTGCGGGTTATTTATGTATTGTTCCAGTCACGGTATTGTGCCTTTTGCTATTTAATACCTATCATACCGAGTATATTTATTTTAGGTATTAATAAAGATACTCCTTAATATAATATTAAGTGAAAAAGCCAAATCAATATATGTAAATATATTGCCACAGTTTGTGGTTAAATAAACAAGGGACGTAACACTCATGAGGAGTGTTATATTATATATATATATATATATATATATATATATATATATATATATATATATATATATATATATATATATATATATATATAATACCTTACGATATTTCATTCATGTGTTCAATGATTTCCAAACAATTTTCTCTAGAAATGTTAAAATAGACTAGTCTTTAGCCCCAAATTACACTACAAGCATTTAAAATAAACTTACATAAGGTGATTGGGGCCATCAATACCGTATATATATATATATATATATATATATATATAATATATAATATATATATATATATTAAACACGGATTTTGCTGCAGAAGCAAACCACGACATCAAAGACTTTTAATGCGAACATTTATGAAACTTGGCCCGTACGTGATCCTATTAGTTAGGGCAAGAAGCTGTGGTAGTGACTGAAGCAATTACAGCTTAAGTGAGACTCTTATGTTTTTATTGGAAACAGTGTTAATATTGTACTGGTGGAGATGTTAGTGGTGTCAGCGTGTGAGTGTATGTGTGTCTCTGAGAGTGTGGCTGAGAAAAAAATTTGTACAGAGGTGGACCCCATCCTATTATATATATATATATATATATATATATATATATATATATATATATATATATATATATATATATATATATATACATGTATATATATATATATATATAAGTATATATATATATAGGATGGGGTCCACCTCTGGTGTACATTGTGGGACCCATAGCCTCGGAGAAGTGTATAAAAAGGCTTTAAGGAAGAATATTTAGATTTCTTTCTGAAGCCATTTGAATATTCCACTTTCCCTACCACCCCATCTTATGTCTATAAACTTTATTTCAAGACAAAATACATTGACAAGAATACAATAGGGAGTAAAACAACATAGATAACAACTCAGAGCTACATGTCAAATACTTCGTCCAGCTCCACGGCAGTGGGCCGCGTGCCCAGAATGCTGCAGGCATTTCATCTCTGGATCGCAACACTGAGTCTCTGAAATAGGAAGCTGGTCGCCCTGTGGTCCTTGGTTTCTATGATGAGTTTTTCACCCAGCTCTTTGAGAAACTTTAGAGCACACTTGTCCCATGCTCCAAGGGTCTCCGACCCTATTGGGATGAAGTTATAGCAAGGGAAAAGGCCTTCATATTTGCGAGACTTCTGGGTCTCCCTGTGGCTGGCAGCTCCACCCCCTTCAGCTACGGAGTATGGCAAGTAGGTGTCTGCCCTTGTGGCAGCACAGGTGTAATCCCAAGCAATCTGCTTACCATCCTTCCAGGGTAGCATAGTGGCTCCATCAGGACGCTTTGACTTCCATCAGACCTCTGCACTTGGGGTTCCGTGCAGTTAATATATATATATATATATATATATATATATATATATATATATATATATATATATATATATATATATATATATATATATATATATATATATATATATATATATATATATATCATACATACATATTGACTAACACACATTCATATAAAATTCGACAATCCGTATCTTAAACTCCCATACGAGAAGTCTTATGTGTCCAGATATAGACACATGATACTGCTTTGAGCTACCGGATATGTATGCATGTGTTTACTGTGTTGGAACGCTGCTCCTGTTATTGCTTTTGGGTAAATGACATGCCTCATGGGACAAACTCCTATGAATTCCTGTTTACAAATGATATATATCTAATAAGGACAATAAATTTTGGAGAAGAGAGAGGCTACAAGATAACCTTGATAGACTGTAGGATTTTTATTTACATAATATAATATATGGACAAGGTGATGAGTAGATGACGTGTGCAACAGTTGGGTATCTTTATTGATGAAACGTTTGGCCTACACAGTAGGCTTCTTCAGTGGAATGCAGAGGCGATAGCAATACTGTAGACAGCAGAATTGGTGATGGAGACGGCCGGGATTCGAACGCAAGTGGTGAGAGGCGCAACTCTCACCACTGGGCCACCGCTGTTGGGTATATGCAAATGTAATGTAGAAATTGGGATATATAATTCAGAATGCGAACTGGGAGACGCAGGGAAAAGCAGTCTTAGTCAAGACGAGTATAACACCAAGCATAGTAACGCAGGTGAACTTCGGCCAAATTATTACGCCAAAGTATCAGGTATCAAGTTTCAGGCAAACTTGATAACGATATTCAGTACCTTTGAAAAAAAACAGTCTTTCAGAACCATATACAAGACTCATGTGAGACCAACACAGAGTATCCAGCACCATCACTGAGCCATCACATGAAAGCTTGTTTTCATTTTATTTTCCCTAGAAAAAAAAGAAAGAAAATTTAACCACAGTAAAATCAGATTAAAAAACAAACTGACCACGATATATGTGAGAACGTTGAAAACGTTTAAAAATGCACGTGGCTTGTCTAGAAACTATGATAAATGAAGCAGACCACGGGAGATATGGTCACAATACACTTGATACTGACTGATCACCTGACAACAACTACATTTTTTCAGTGTTATAATCGTCTACATTTGACTGAAGAAGCCAGCTGCACAGGCTAAACGTTTCAGCAATACAGATACCCAAGATACACGGGAATGTCAGGAAGATATTTTTTTCTTGGTCAGAGGATGGGTAGCGAGTAGAACGATCTGGATGAGGAAGAATGAGAAAAGGAAACTAGGAGCCAGACTCGACCCCAAGCGTTAAAAACACACACACACACACACACACACACACACACACACACACACACACACACACACACACACACACACACACACATACACACACACACACACACACACACGTGCATTTTTAGACGTTTCCAACGTTCTCACATACATCGTGGTCAGTTTTTTTTTTTAATCTGATTTTACTGTGGTTAATTTTGTTTTTCTAGGGAAAATAAAATGAAAACAAGCTTTCATGTGATGGCTCAATGATGGTGCTGGATACTCTGTGTTGGTCTCACATGAGTCTTGTTCTGAAAGACTGTTTTTTTTTCAAAGGTACTGAATATCGTTATCAAGTTTGCCTGAAACTTGATACCTGATACTTTGGCGTAATAATTTGGCCGAAGTTCACCTGCGTTACTATGCTTGGTGTTATACTCGTCTTGACTAAGACTGCTCATGGAGAAGATTATCAGGAGAAGAGTGGTGGAGCACCTAGAAAGAAATGAGCTTATCAACGACGGCCAACACGGTTTCAGGGACGGGAAATCCTGTGTCACAAACCTACTGGAGTTCTATGACAGGGTGACAGCAGTAAGACAAGAGAGAGAGGGGTGGGTAGATTGCATATTCTTGGACTGTACGAAGGCGTTTGACACAGTCCCTCACAAGAGATTAGTGCACAAGCTGGAGGACCAGGAAGGGATAACAGGGAAGGCACTACAATGGATCAGGGAATACCTGTCAGGAAGACAGCAGCGAGTCATGGTACGTGGCGAGGTGTCAGAGTGGGCGCCGGTGACGAGTGGGGTTCCACAGGGGTCAGTCCTAGGGCCGGTGCTGTTTCTGGTATTTGTGAACGACATGACGGAAGGAATAGACTCCGAAGTGTCCCTGTTTGCAGATGATGTGAAGTTGATGAGAAGAATTCAATCGGACGAGGACCAAGCAGAACTACAAAGGGATCTGGACAGGCTGCAAACCTGGTCCAGCAATTGGCTCCTGGAGTTCAACCCCACAAGTGCAAAGTCATGAAGATTGGGGAAGGGCAAAGAAGACCGCAGACGGAGTACAGTCTAGGGGGGGCCAGAGACTACAAACCTCAATCAAGGAAAAAGATCTTGGGGTGAGTATAACACCAGGCACATCTCCTGAGGCGCACATCAACCAAATAACTGCTGCAGCATACGGGCGCCTAGCAAACCTAAGAACAGCATTCCGACATCTTAATAAAGAATCGTTCAGGACCCTGTACACTGTGTACGTTAGGCCCATACTAGAGTATGCAACACCAGTTTGGAACCCACATCTAGCCAAACACGTAAAGAAGCTAGAGAAAGTGCAAAGGTTTGCAACAAGACTAGTCCCGGAGCTAAGGGGTATGTCCTACGAGGAGAGGTTAAGGAAAATCGACCTGACGACACTGTAGGACAGGAGAGATAGGGGACCCCTGATAAGGACATATAAGATACTGAGAGGAATTGACAAGGTGGACAGAGACAGAATGTTCCAGAGATGGGACACAGCAACAAGGGGACACAGTTGGAAGTTGAAGACTCAGATGAATTACAGGGATGTTAGGAAGTATTTCTTCAGTCACAGAGTAGTCGGGAAGTGGAATAGTTTGGGAAGTGATGTAGTGGAGGCAGGTTCCATACATAGCTTTAAGAAGAGGTATGATAAAGCTCATGGCGCAGGGAGAGTGACCCAATAGCGGCCAGTGAAGAGGCGGGGTCAGGAGCTATGACTCGACCCCTGCAACCACAACTAGGTGAGTACACACTAAAAGCGGGTTAAAGGAGGAAAAAAAAAATATCAGACGAGCATCCTAGCTGGCCTGATCCAGCAATAATGAATACTTAATAACATTGTAAACACGATGTGATGAGAGCTCCTCTGTGAAGCCTGACTGACATCTTTCATAGTCAACACGCAAGTCTGACGTTCTTAGGGGATATCCTGACGTCTTTTTTAGTCGAACGTAACGTCAGACGTCACTAAAATAGTCAGGATGGAAGTCTGACATCCTTGAAAGCTAGGAGGAAAAGTTTGACGTCCATGGCTGTCAGAAGAAACTACCGACGTGTATGACAGTCAGGAGGAAATGTCTGACGTCTTAGAAAGTCAGGAAAAAGCCAGACGTCACTGGAAGACTAGAGAAAATCTCCTTGATCCTCCATGGTCAACAATAAACACCATTACTGGCGAGATATTTTTTTTTCTAGAATAAATTATTAATAGGTTGCTACGTTATTTAAAATGATCCTCCTTTCACTTTTTCGATCTTCACAGACGCAGATGAAAGTAAGGAATGTGACCAAATGTACAACATATGTACTACATATGTACTACATATGTGATAAATTTTAAAGAAAATACTGTTTAAAAAATTAAATATGTGTCATTCAGTTCAACCCATTTCCCTGACCTCCAAGCTTCTGACGAAGGTTTCCTAAGGGTATTGAAAGGCCTCGTGCTTAATTTTACTCTCCCATGGTTCATTTTCATACGCTGTTAGTCCGTTTGACATTATATATATATATATATATATATATATATATATATATATATATATATATATATATATATATATATATATATATATATATATATACAGCTTGTGACTGTAATGGAATTGTTTTGTGGAAGGTTATGGTTGGGTGTATTTAGAGATGACGTGTAGGGAATGGTTGGTTGTAAGGCTGTCAGTCTGTCAGTATGTCGAAGAATATGGCCCGTATGTGTTGAGTTGGGTTTGGCAGGAGGGAAATGCCACGGGCAGTTCATATAAATTCTTTATGAATAACTGAGATAATGCAAAATAAAGAGGAGACGAGAATAAGGACACGATAAAAAAAAGTCACCTTATCGCGAGAGAGGGAAAAAAAACGGTAGACACCAAAAAATGCTTATCTGAATTACTAATGACGTTGTGATGATAAAGAAACAGCTTGCTGCGTTTACCAGATTATTCAGTTATAACGATTTGTTAAAAAAAAACCCAGGCTAGCGGACACACAATGCTACACAATGCGAAACTGCAAACACTCTCTTTTTAGAAGGAAGAAGGAAGTTAAACTCCAAAATGTGAGATTATCAGGGGATGGAAATGCACTTGAGTGCATAAAATATGCGCATGTTTGAAAAATTGGGCAGACGTGCACAGGCGTGTTAGCGAGGAGAGTGCCTGAGGAAGGCAGAGCAGAGCTCGGGGATGGTAAAAGGCTGACAAAAATCTTGTTGAGCCGAGGGATAGTCACGTTGGCGAAATGTTGCAGCGACTCTTGTTGCAAAAAGCTGATAGTGGCAGGAGAGAGAGAGAGAGAGAGAGAGAGAGAGAGAGAGAGAGAGAGAGAGAGAGACAGACAGACAGACAGACAGACAGACAAAGACAGAGAGAAAGAGATTTTTGGAACTTAGGTATATATATATATATATATATATATCAATAACAACACTGCGACTAGCCGGGGGATCGAACCCGTGTTGTTTTAGTCGGCCTCATGGTGAGCGAAAATTCACGACGCTCTAACCCACGGGACCACCCAATCCTACAATCACGCACCCAGCAGCAAGACAAGCCACGGGAAGGGAAGGGGGGGGTGGAAATCTTTAGCTCAAGTACTTTCACACTTCTCAGTGCGTCATCAGAAGCTGTGTAATGTTGCAAAGGCAACAACAGGAGAAATATGGTAAGTTTTTTTCATGGTATGGTAGCGTGATGGCACCAGCTATCAGCTCATACATTGGCTGGTGCCACCGCACTACCATACTCTAAAAAAAACTTATCCTATTTCTCCTGTTGCTGCCCTTACAACATTACGCAGCTCCTGATGACGCACTGGGAAGTGTGAAAGTACTTGACTTAAACATTTCCACCCCCAGTGGCTTGTCTTGCATTGTTAAGATTGCCTGTCTGCGATCGAGGGGATTGTAATTCCAGTCTGTGCGACAGAACCAAATATTTTCCAAAGATTACCATAGTTAGTGGTCTGAAGAATATTTGTTAGTGAAAGTGCTTTCTGAAGTAAATTTGCAGGTCTTATATATTTCAGTGAAATTTTGGTCTCCTAAATGCTGATGTTGGTTATGCACACACACACACACACACACACACACACACACACACACACACACACACACACACACACACACACACACAAAAAAAAAAAATTACAGGCTTATTGGATATACACCATTAGCATATCCCCGCGTCCCTTGGCAGGTAAAATCATTCTGACACTCCAACAGCTAGTCAAACCTCAAAGGCCACTTGCCTTCACTCACTCCGACATATGGTACTCATATTTATTTCAATCACGTTCATGGCTCTAAGAATTCTCGCTGACAGATTTGGAAAAATAAATGACTTTACTGAGATATTTCCATTTTATTAATAAATAACGAAAATTCTAGATCTCTTCACTATTTAATTTCTGCATTTTTTTCAAGCAAGGAATTATTTATTACAGTAATAATGAAAAATATGTTAATTTAAAAAATACAAGCGCATTAATATAACAAAGCTATAAGTACATGACCTTTTTAAATAGTTGTACTCGATAAAGCCTTTTTTGCATGTAGAATAATTGATGCTAAGTCTACAAATGGCAATAAACAATTATAGCAAAGACTCTTTTGTTTACACAAAGTCTCACTCATAGAGGGCTTTTCCATTTGTTGAAACCTTTAATTAACAAAAAGTTCTTTCCCAGAATTGTCTCTCTATTTCCAAAGGATCGTTTAAGATGATGAATATGGCACATTTACATCACCTTTATGAAGAATCCTATGTGTTGCACATGTGTCTTATTCATCAACCTGTCTGTTCTGTACTGTGTGCCTTGAATGTGATGTTACTAATATTAATTGAAAGGTTGTAACAATAAAATGAAAAGGTCTTCTTTTCCTTTACTAGTCATTTTCCCCACACTTGATGCCCCAGAGCCCTACTTAATCAATCAAATGTTGAGAAAGAACATGAAATGTATACACCATTCGCCGTGTTGGTAATTGTATTGTACCGGGAATTAAACATGAAGAAATATTAATTGCATATTTTCTAAAAGATAATAGAATAACTGGCATCACACAGACACCAGCCATAACAACTACATTACTGGAAAATAATATGCTACTTCAACCCTTGCTGGCAAGTCACGGGAGGCGTGTATATATATATATATATATATATATATATATATATATATATATATATATATATATATATATATATATATATATATATATATATATATATATATATATATATATATATATACGCAGGCTGTAAGTCTTCAAATGGTAATAGACGCTTATAGCAAAGAGTCTTTTATTTATTCATATTGCGTAGGTGATGAGACTCAAAAAGAGAATAACATAATACTTGCCTTCCAGTCAACATGTTGACCTCTCCACACATTGCACTGATAATATCATCGGGAGACACCAGCTGCAACTTTACTCTCAGTTATAACTGCCTCAAGGCGCCGCCTTTCATACGAACGCCATAAATGTGGAAAACTACGCCAAACTACGCAATAAATATGTGAGGTACGCCGCTTGTTGCCTGGTGGGAAAGGGACTAAAAACTTGTTTCATGATATATGTAATTCTGAAGGGTAGTTACGACGTGGCCGTTGCTGCTGTTGATGTAATCTGCCTTAAAATCAAAACTTCTTTCGTAGTTAATATTCATGTTTTACGAATAATTTAAAATTTGATGCTGAGTAAGCGATTACAAAATTATGTATCATATATATGTCGTACCTAATAACCCGAACTTGCCGAATAGGCTGAAATTTTCCAAAAAAAAATCCTTTACAAATTGATGGCTAATTTTTTTTCATTGATAATGAAACAACATTTTTTTTTATTTTTGGACAAAAAGTAACTTAGAAATCTCAACTTACCTTCCTAAAATACCGTAATTTTTTGTTAGCTAAATTCTGCTATATATTTCATAGGTAAATTTAAATTTATATATAGTGGTACCGGTTTAGATGGTCCCAAACTCACCCTTTATGTAAGTTTATTTTAAATGCTTTGTAAGTGTAATTTGGGTCTAAAAGGACTAGTCTATTTTACAACTTTCTTAAGGAGATAATCGTTTGTAATGGCATGAAGCATTCTGAATAAATATCGTAAAGGTACCACTGTATTTCTTAAAATCAATGATATATATTATTTCGTAATGGTAAGATTTATTTCCGCTGATTTATGGCAAAACAAAAAAATCATTTTGTTGGACAAATGCACTACGCAGAAATAAGCGGATATGCAGAGAAAGATGGCAGTAAGCAGGATTCGAAATCACGTCTGGGGAGACTGGCAAGGTTCTCCAAGTGACGTTCCAGACCACTCGCCCACAGATGCTGTCATGCAAAAATTGAGATGTCACAATTTAAATGTATGTGTGTGTGTGTGTGTGTGTGTGTGTGTGTGTGTGTGTGTGTGTGTGTGTGTGTGACTACTCCCTCAGCACCATCCCCACATATACTCCTCCCACAATAATCCGACACATAAAAGGATATATGATTTGATGACATACCCTTACCAAAAGCCAGCAACATACAAGAGTATTAACTTATTTCCCTGTGTGTCTACGGCTGGTACCTTACCTGTTTACCTGTGTTCCATGGGAAGGTACTACCCACATTTACCCGCTTTGCGGGAGCGAATATCCTCCTAATTTACCCGTCTTGCTTTAGCATATATCTGCCACATTTACCGTACACGTGTTGAAGAATTGGTTGGTTAAGCAAATTGAAAACATTTCAACTGCACGAGGGTCATTAAGGCTGAATATTACCTCTTTACAACCAGCCATAAATACTTTAATCTATAAACGAGGTGTTGCAATGAACTCTCAGCATACATACACCGAGACATACACCTCTCGGTGTATATAACCCGGGCCGGTATACATGCATTAGTCATTAGCAGGCGCCGCCATGTTTGCTGTGTTCTTGTTTGACTGCCATTCTAGAAATTCTGTGTTTAATTCTTTTTTTCCTTCCCATGGAAACTAGGCGCTGTCTAGGCCCCTGAATTTCCTGCCGGATGCTCCCTCTTAAAAACAAAGGGTGAAAAATGGAGCCACTTTGTCCACAAGGAACGAAAAAGTCTATGAAGAATAATTAATAATTCAGGTAAGGTGCCCAGGAGGTAGATAGAAAGAGAGAGAAAGAGGGAGAGCGAGAGAGCTGATTTAGGTAATAGCTCTTAGCTTGTAAATAAAGTTAGGAATCTTTAACCTAACCTTGTAAAACCTTGTGTAAAAGAGAGAGAGAGAGAGAGAGAGAGAGAGAGAGAGAGAGAGAGAGAGAGAGAGAGAGAGAGAGAGAGAGAGAGAGAGAGAGAGAGAGAGAGAGAGAGAGAGAGAGAGAGAGAGAGAGATAGAGAGAGAGAATAAATCTCTTCAGTTCCCAGCATGCTAATTTTCTCCTAGAGGCCTCAAGGATTATCTTAAGTAATGTAATTGCAATGAGAGTATTACATGAAGCGAGACTAAGTGATAAAACTCTTCTTGCTGGCTTTAGATAGCGAGAGATGCAAGATGAGTGCTAATGGAGGCTGCCCATACATAAACCCCGGTGAGGCTCAGTTGTTGATCATAGGAAGGTGAGAGAAGAGAGAGAGAGAGAGAGAGAGAGAGAGAGAGAGAGAGAGAGACGGGTAGAAAAGAGCAACTACACTCTGTACCTTTCTGAAGAATATCGCTTCACTGATAAAGTCAGTTGACCAAATGAAATCGCTGGTCCACAGATGGTTCCAACTTTATCCTCTGGTCCACAGATGGTTCCAACTTTATCCTCTGGTCCACAGATGGTTCCAACTTCATCCTCTGGTCCACAGATGGTTCCAACTTCATCCTCTGGTCCACAGATGGTTCCAACTTCATCCTCTGGTCCACAGATGGTTCCAACTTCATCCTCTGGTCCACAGATGGTTCCAACTTTATCCTCTGGTCCACAGATGGTTCCAACTTCATCCTGTCTCCTAGTTGTATGTCTCATAACAATAAAAAGCCATTTTAATGAGCTGATGTAAATAACAGCTCTTAGCTTGTAAATAAAGTTAGAAACCTTAACCTAACCTTGTAAAATCCTGCGTAAAGAAAGAGAGAGAGAGAGTATATTATTATTTTTTTTATTCTAAACTGCATTTCACATGAATACAAACTATCAGGCATCTAGTGTGCAATAATTAATTTCAACATTTTCTTTTCATTTGTCAGTCAAACTGAAGATGTTTAATTGAAATATCTTGCTGAGGGAACTATTTTGTGCATTTATATATACATATACATGTATATATATATATATATATATATATATGTGTGTGTGTGTGTATGCTTGTCAATAATGCGATCATCCTACATAACCTGCCACATACTGTTGACTTTGGAATGTTAGTATAACGACCAACTACAACAGGATGTAAATGTTTTTACTGGGTTCTCCTCCCAGCCTGCAGACACTGATGGAGTGTTGCTCTTATCCCACTGTCGTCAAGGAATCTGGTCTATAGTTTGTTGGTTTATGTAACGGCACTGTGGTGGAGATACTGGCTTGTGTTGCAACTTTCCAATTTTAAGTATTCCAACAACTCTCGGTATAGCTGTGGCTAATTATGTAAGTTATTCCAAATTCATTGATTAAACACATTCTCTCTCTCTCTCTCTCTCTCTCTCTCTCTCTCTCTCTCTCTCTCTCTCTCTCTCTATCTCTCTCTCTCACACACACACACATACACACCCTGCATTCCTTAGGGTTGTCAGCAATTGACCTGGACAGTGGAGTGGTAGAGACAGGATCCATACACATCTTTCAGAAGAGGTACGGCGAGGCTCTCGAAGCAACAGGTTAACCCAATAGCGAGCAACGAAGAGGCGAGGCCAAAAACTGAGACTCGACCCCTGCAACCACACACAGGTGAGTACGTATAGGAGAGTACACACCCCAACCATTTCATTTTTTTTTATGAGATTGTCTTTCGTAAAAAGAGAATGAAAAGAAGAGACTACAGTAAGAGTGTGATTCTGTTTTATGTTGCCGTGATGATTGTTGTCCAATTTGCTATGGTTTTTATGACCCATGGGAGAGATTGTTAGGTCGATGTGTTTGTGTCTCCCTCACCTATCTCTATTATCCATTCTGTCTTTCTGTTCTTTTTTTACTCACCCTATACTCTTATTTCTTTACGTGAGAATATCTCTAACTTTCCGTATGCATGTTTATCGAAATACGTCATTCAGTACAAGGCGTGCAGGTCTGAATCGTCGTCCGTATGCCTTAAGACTGTAAAGGTTGGAACTATCGTTCGTATTCCTCAAGACTGTGTAAAGGCTCAAACCCTCGTCCGTGTCCTTGAAGACTGTGGAAGGCTCAACAAGTTCCTCTGCCAGGTACGGTGACTTCCAGTAGTTCATTAATACTGGGAATATTTCCACCCAGGACTTTTGCCCTTCCAGTCAAGCTCACCCCAACTCAATCCTACAGTCAATCCCCCCAATTAATCCCTGATTTAACTTTCCAGTCAACTATCCAGTGTCAATCATTTCATATCAGGAAGTTGATGAAGGTCGTCTAGACTTCAGTCTCAACGGTACTGTGACATTCAGTATTCTCATTATTTTAGTTTTGTCTAATTTACTACCCTACTAGCCTCCTCCAGAACCTCTACCACCCTACTAGTTTCCTCCAGAGCCTCTACTAGCCTCCTCCTGAACCTCCACTACCTTACTAGCCTCATCCAGAACCTCCACTACACTATTAGTCTCCTCAAGAACCTCGACCACCCTACTGGCTTCTTCCAGAACCTCTACTACCCTACTAGCCTCCTTAGCCTCTACTTACTTTCTCAATACCATCTTCAACTTCTCCACTTTCACCCTGGCATTCCCATTATTTTCTGTTCATCACACTTTTGAAGCGAAAACCTAGTATATCATATCAGTAAAATGTGCTTAAGGAGACGAGAGCTAAAACTTGACTGTATTATGGATATATTTCAGTCCCTGGAAGTTGCTGACAAACGCTGCAATCATTAACCCGTTGAGGCAGCCGTTGAGGCAGGCACCAAGTACACAGGCGAGTGTTTTTGGCTTGTGTTTTTCGTTTATCTCTGTTGCCAGATAGTTACTGATTGACAGGATGAAGGCACCGTCCTCGTACTGAGTGGCTAACTAGGTACTGGTATTGACTGACTTCTCAGAGGGCGTGTTGCTGGGTCTGGATGAGGCTACCCAACCTCTAGGAAACAGCACCTGACCACTGGATCCCAGACCCTGGCTGGCTAACACTATATCGGGTCTACTGTATCCTCTATAAAGGTATGTGATAGCAGTAGTAGCGAGAGTCTTCTCATTTTTCACTCTCTCTTCATAACTCTTTTCACTGTTATGTTTAACTTGGTCCTGAACTCTGTATATAGTTGTATATCTTTTTATTCTTCTAAAATACATATATTTTCAACATTTCAGTAAAACCTTTCACATATTTGAATTTGGTATATATATATATATTTGAGCATGTTCTGGTGGTGGGAATATACGTAAAATAAAACTATTCTTATGAATATATATATATATATATATATATATATATATATATATATAAGCACCAGGTGCATGGCCGCACCTGGTGCTTACAAAAGTGCTTGCAGTAAAGTACAAAAAAGGAACAATTCCGTGACTGGAACAATACACAGGTAAGCCGTACCATTGAGTAGTCACTAGTCAATGGTACAAGGTCGGACCGAAACGTCGTCAAAAGCTTTTCCCTCCTATGTGCGGGTTATTTGTGGATTGTTCCAGTCACGGCATTGTGCCTTTCCAGTCACGGTTTTTGTGCCTTTGTTTTTGCAGTGCCAGGTCCTCTGTGACTACTTGCGTTCGTGATACAGCAGAGCCTATAGCAACACACTAAAAAAGACTCACACTGCCATAGGAATCAATCAAGAGCCGCCTATGAAGGGGTCACCTTGCGTATGAGAGACGCATCAGGTGAGTTTTTACCTGACTGACTGATGCAATACCAGCATCACTTTAATCTGTCCCCAGGAATAACAAGCCATTACGCCTGCCCTTCCCTTTCCCCATGGCTATAACTTGCCCACTACTATGTCACCACCACCCCATAACTACTATTTCTCTCTCTCTCTCTCTCTCTCTCTCTCTCTCTCTCTCTCTCTCTCTCTCTCTCTCTCTCTCTCTCTCTCTCTCTCTCTTTCAGTTTTTACACAATGATGTTACAAGGGGAGACTAAGATTTACTGCCTGAGTTTACAAGCTAAGCGTTGTTACCCTCTTAATCTCTCTCTCTCTTCTCTCTTCTCTCTCTCTCTCTCTCTCTCTCTCTCTCTCTCTCTCTCTCTCTCTCTCTCTCTCTCTCTCTCTCTCTCCCTCTCTCATTCTCAATTTTTACACAGCGAAGTTACAAGGAGAGACTAAGATTTACTGCCTGCTCTTACAAGCTAAGAGATGTTACCTGCTTAATCTCACCCTCTCTTTCTTTCTCTCTCCCTCTCTCTCTCACACACACACACACAATCTGTTGCAACATCAACACTGCCAGGGTTGCAAGACGCTCGGCTCGCAGGGACAAACTGACTCAATGTGCACGTCATCTCAGCCAATTTCCTCACACTTCCAAGTCACAATTTTCTTTTGAAGCTTAGGGAGCTGTTACCTCTTGCTGGTGAGAGAGAAGAAGGGAAAGAGGGAGGGAGGGAAAGAGGAAAGGAAATGTTAGGGAGGGGAGAAAAAAAGGGCGTTAAGAAGAAATAGTTGGATTAGTAATAATGGTCGAATTAATCACAGAATGTTAGTTAAGTGGACACAAATGCAACTACTGTGACATTTTATTGTGCCAACGTTCTGCTCTCCAGGAGATGTGTCGAGCTTGACACAGCTCCTGGAGGCCGAAACGTCTCCACAGTAAAAGGTCACATTAGTTGTACATGTGTCTATTTACCTAACGTGAGTGAGATTTTTTTTAACTGTTACCATTAAATTCATGGACATCAATTGACCTACAAATGGATACTTCCAGCAATACTGGAGCTGCTTAGGCCAGACATGTCATTCCAGCACACCTGGAATGATTTCTTACAGACGATAAAACACTGAAGTAAGGGAATCTGGTGTTTTGTTACAGGGAGAACCCGAGTGTCCTCTTACTCTTGATACGAAATTCCAGCAGAACTAAAGTGTTTTTCTGACACGAGATATACATTTTCTCGAACACCTGGAGATTCTTCTTACTCAAGATATGAAATTCCAGCAGGAATGACGTGATATGGTGACACAAGACATGTTTTTCTGACACAAGATATGACGTTTTCGAACACCTGGAGTGTTTTCTTACTCTTGATTTGAAATCTCACAAGATATGACATTCTTGAACACCTGGAGTGATTTCGTACACAGAATATAACATTCCAGCATAGAACTGGAGTTTTCTAGTACATTTTCCTCCAAGATCCACCCACAAGAGCTAAAACATAGGAGACAGAAGGTTATGACGACGTTTCGGTCAGACGTGGACCCTTTACAAGTCACACTGACACACGACAGTTGCTAGGTGGCAGGAACTTACAGGGGTGGGCAGGGGTGGGGTGGACAATGCAGAGGTGAGAGAAAACTTGCCCAAATTTTTAGCAGTGGCAGGGAATCGAACCCGTGAAGGAGGGTGGCAGGAGGCAGGGATGGAAAGAAAGTGAGAGGGATTGAAGAAGGAGGGAAAGAAGGGTTAAAGGGAAGAGAGGAGAGTACTAGGGAGGCTAGGAGTAATAGAGGGATTGAGGGAGAATGGGATGGAGCGTATGAGAGAAGAATGATGGAAGAAATTAAAAAATAAAAAACGATGATAGAAAAGGGGGAATGAAGAAAGGTAAGAATGCATGAAAGCAGGAATTAAGGAAGGCAGGTATGAATGGAAGGAATCATGAAAGGAGGGAGGGATACATGAATGAAGGAAGGAAATGAAGGGAGGGTGGAAAAAGGCAAGCAATGAAGGAAGGGGGATGGAAATGAAGAATGAAGCAAGAGAGTGAGGGGATGACTTAAAGGGATGTGTGTAAGAACAAACAGAAAAATGGGAGAAAGAAAATAAAGGCAGGGGATATATTAAATAGCGAACTTAAGGAAGATATAAATAAAAGATAGTATATATATATATATATATATATATATATATATATATATATATATATATTGAGAGAGAGAGAGAGAGAGAGAGAGAGAGAGAGAGAGAGAGAGAGAGAGAGAGAGAGAGAGGAAGGAAAGGGAAAATACTATAGACACAAAAGAGAAGCTGCGAACGATGGCTGACACAAAAGCCCACCACCAACAGTAACCAATTAATACTTGAAAAGATTTAAGAGATTTTCGAAAAAAGTCTCTCTCAGAGAGAATAGTCCTGCGATCACCACAGTGAGGGAAAAAATATGTTTAAAGTATCTCTAAAAATTTATAAAAAGTGTTTTTTTTAGAGTGTGTGGGGGCGTGTTTGTGTGTGTGATTTCTTGTCTGTCTTCCTGTATCCTTAACTGTGGTTTAAGTGATGTTTAAACCACTAATATTGATGTTTAAATCACTAATATTGATGTTT
>WNWK01000299.1:37500-115000 GCA_009830355.1 Cherax destructor | reverse complement strand
GGAGAGTAAGGGGGACATGATAACGACATATAAAATACTGAGAGGAATTGACAAGGTGGACAGAGACAAAATGTTCCAGAGATGGGACACAGCAACAAGACTCAGATGAATCACAGGGATACTAGGAAGTATTTCTTCAGTCATAGAGTGGTCAGGAAGTGGAATAGCTTGGGAAGCGATGTAGTGGAGGCAGGATGCATTCATAGCTTTAAGAAGAGGTATGATAAGGCTCATGGCGAAGGGAGAGAGACCCAGTAGCGGCCAGTGAAGAGGCGGGGCCAGGAGCTATGGATCGACCCCTGCAACCACAACTAGGTGAGTACACACACACACTAATATCACTCTTTCTGTAACTTTCAAAACTTTCATAACATAGACTGAAAATTCTCACCAGAGCTGAATTACCTCTAAATATGTTCTCTTTCTTTACTCTCTCTCTCTCTCTCTCTCTCTCTCTCTCTCTCTCTCTCTCTCTCTCTCTCTCTCTCTCTCTCTCTCTGTATCTTCATGTCTATATGTCTATTTAACTCTTCTCGCTATCTTGTAATTTGTCTACCTTTTTCTGTGCTCTGTGCCTGTCTCTGCGTGTCTGTGTATCTCTCTGCCTCCCTTTCTATCTCTGCGTGTCTGTGAATCTCTCTGTCTCCCTTTCTGTATCTGTGTGTCTCTGTTTCCACCTCGATCTGCATTTAAATCATCGTGGTAAGTCTCCTGTGGTTTCAGCACTCCCAGGAAGCAGCAAACATTAACTGCACCATCCTGGGTACATTTAAAGCCTCGAGGCTCACTAACCACCACTGAACCTCCTCCATGATCCACCCACGAGTATTTTAAAGACTCGAGGTACGCTCACCACTGTCGCTCCCCCACGTATAAAAACCACTTATGAAAATTGAAAAAAGCTAAATTTACCAAGCACTTTTGCTTAAATGACTTCTGGGAAATCGAGAGACAATCAAAAGGGCAGACAGTGTAATATATACAGCGCATATATGTAGTATATATATATATATATATATATATATATATATATATATATATATATATATATATATATATATATATATATATATATATATATATATATATATATAAGAAGGTGAATTAGGTTAGAGGTTATTACTAAAAAAAAAAAAAAAAAAAATAATAATAATAATAATAATAATAATAATAATAATAATAATAACAGTAATAAGAATATTAATATAATAGAAATAATAATAATATAATAATAATATAAATCTTCTTCTTCTTATTATTATTATTAGTAGTAGTAGTAGTGGTAGTAGTAGTAATAATAGTAGTAGTAGTAATAATAGTAGTAGTAATAGTAGTAGTAGTAGTAATATTAATTGTAGAAATATTAGTTGTAGTAATAGCAGTAACAGTAATATTAGTATATTTTTGCAAAATTCATGCCTATGTAAACAGATCATTGAGAATTAGTGATCTAAATGGTGTCAATTCATTATTTTTAATACCTGCCAAATAAAAATGCTAATGAAATTGTCTGGTTTATATAAACTAGAAGAGATTAGTTTCAGTAATAATAATTTCTGTAAAGTAATATCATGGGTGATGTCGATGTTTATTTTTTTCTGAAATGTAGGAACACACACACACACACACACACACACACATTGTCTCTGGTTCAACAATAATTTTATCATTTAAAATCTTGAAACTATAGATTTCTGCTCAATCACAAAGAGGCACAGATCGGGTGAGTTGTTATGACGGAACGAGAGAGAGAGAGAGAGAGAGAGAGAGAGAGAGAGAGAGAGAGAGAGAGAGAGAGAGAGAGAGAGAGAGAGAGAGAGAGAGAGAGAGAGAGAGAGAGAGAGAGAGAGAGAGAGAGAGAGAGAGAGAGAGAGAGAGAGAGAGAGAGAGAGAGAGAGAGAGAGAGAGAAAGAGAAAGACAGACAGACAGACAGACAGACAGACAGACAGACAGACAGATTACTCCATAAATAAAGTGTGTTGGGGCAGGTACACTTCGACCTCTGAATCAATTCTAAACAGCCACAAAAAATCTGGAAGTGTGTTTTCGTGGTTGTGTGACAGCAGAGAGGGAAGTGAGAGGGTCGTTTAGTAGAAGCAAAGAGGGGAGTGAGAGGGTAATTTGTGAGGGTCAGAGAGGGGAGTGAGAGGGGAAAATGGTAGGGGAAAAGGATAGAAATTAGGAGGATTTTAAAGTACTCGGAGAGAGGATTTAACTAGGAGGGAGTGGAATAGAGTGAGATAAAGGGATGGAGAGTGAGAGAAAGATACAGGGAGAGAGAGAGAGAGAGAGAGAGAGAGAGAGAGAGAGAGAGAGAGAGAGAGAGAGAGAGAGAGAGAGAGAGAGAGAGAGAGAGAGAGAGAGAGAGAGAAGGTAGAAAGTCAGAAAAAGATTCAAAACGTCTGTGAAAAGTATAGAAAGGCAATCTAAGATTTTTATTATTATTATTATTATTATTATTATTATTATTATTATTATTATTATTATTATTATTATTATTATGATTGTTATTACATTATTATTAATATTATTATTATTATTTTTATTATTATCATTATTATTATTATTATTATTATTATTATTATTATTATTATTATTATTATTATTATTATTATTATTATTATTATTATTATTATTATTATTATTATACGAAGGAGGAACTATCAGAGTTATTTTTTGCCTATGATTGCCTATGTTTCTTTTTTAAGGTTCAGAAGAAAACTTGGAGAGGTTGTTGTTGAGATAGTTCGGACATGTAGAGAGGATGGAACAAAATAGAATGTATTCGAGAGTGTATAAATCTGTAGTGAAGGGAAGACGGGGTAGGGGTCGGCCTAGAAGATGTTGGAGTGAGTGGTAAAGGTTTTGTGTGCGAGGGGCTTGGACTTCCAGCAAGCGTGCGTGAGCGTGATGGAGTGAATGATGATGAAAGTTTTTCTTTTTCGGGGCATCGTACCTTGATGGGAAACGGCCGATGCGTTAATATTAAAAAAAAAAAACTGAAGAATACGTTAAAGAAGAAAATTAAAACGAAACATAGGAAAGAGCAAAGTAATGATAGTAAAAATAAATAACTAGGCAATAAGATATTGGACACAAGTTTGGAGGGAGGGAGTATGGAAGTAAATGTGGTTAGATTTTTGAAAGTGGACTTGTCAGTAGAGTGATCTATCAAAGATGAGGTGGGCCATTGAACTGATGTGAGGAAAAAGGTGGTTGGTGCATTGAGGCACTTGTTGAGACGAGGAGCTTCATCCATGGAGGCAATAAAAGGAATGTACCAGAGTATAGTGGTACGAAACACTGTTGTATGGATTTGAGGAATGGGTTTTAAACGTTGCAGCGAGTAGGCTGGAGGCAGTAGAGATATGGTGTTTGACAAAGGGAGATATGTGGTGTGAATATTAAGAATAAAATTCGGAGCATGTAGATTAGAAGGTGTGGGATTACCAAAAGTAATATTCAGATGGCTGAGGAGGAATTATAGAAATGCTTTGGACTTTTAGAGAAGGTGAAGCAAAATAGGATGATTAGGAGGGTGTATAAATATGGCATGGGGGGAAGTAGGGGTAGAGGGGGTTGTCCCAGAAGACGTTGGAGGGAGAGGGTGAGGGAGGCTTTGGGTGTTAGGGACTTGATCATTCACTAGGGTTATGTGAGGGTGTTAGATAGGATTGAGTGGAGGTAAGTGGTGTCAATATGTCTTGACGTTCTGTTGGAGTGCGATTACCATAACATTTATGCAGGAATTCAGAGACACCTGTTAGCTGGACTTGAATCCTAGAGGTGGGAAGTACTTTCTCTTCATTCTGAGGGACGAATTGAGGATTTTACAGTTTGGAGGGGCATTTTAACTGTGATGTCAGCACGCTTCTGGCAAGACAGTGATTAAATGAGTGACGATGAAAGTGTTCCTTCTTTTCCTGTTCACCCTACCTTGTTGGGAGTCTGTTGGTGTGTTAAATAACAATAATAATAATAATAATAATAATAATAATAATAATAATAATAATAATAATAATAATAATAATAATAATAATAATAATAATAATAATAATAATAATAATAATAATAATAATAATAATAATAATAATTCAAAAGTAATAATAATATAGAGGGAGGCAAAGGGTGGGTGACGAGGTGAGGGAAGGGAGGGAGGGAGGGGACGTAGGATAACACATCCTGAGTGAGGGGAGATTGAGGATTTCCGAAAACATCTCACACGACACACACAAGAAGCTACGTTGTCTGGGAGAGGAGGAGGAGGAGGAGGAGGAGGAGGTGGAGGAGGAAGAAGAGGAGGAATATATGGGAGTAGATGGGAAAGACAGATAACAGGGAACTTGGAAGTGTCTACACCGAGGCTAGATCAAGGCTCTCTCCCCACTCTCCACTCCGGCCACTGCCGGCCTAAAAACAACGAAAGAAAAACGTATGGTATACTAAACTGAAATTTGCAAGAGAGGTAGAATTAGATGCAGAAGGTGGAACTGGATGGAGAACGTGGAGGCTACCTCTGGTGTTACACCACTGCCATTCATACCTCTGGTTACGATCATTTCTGGGATGACCAACACAACCATCTGCTTTCATTACTACTACCTCAACTACTATGAATTACTAAGGTACCTCGTTGTTAACTGTTCGTCCAGATGCTATTACTGAATAAGCATCAGGGATCCGTGGACGTCAGATTGTCGTAGCGTTGTATGTACTTCGATTCTATCGTTGCGACGAAGCTGACTAGCGGGTTCTTGATAGAAAGAAAAAACTAAATATTTGGAGTTTGTTTATGTTATGCTACGAGTTTGAGAGGTCACCTTTGTATCCCTCTCCAGTACAAAGTCGTCTTTTATGTAATTTTGAAGCCAAAAATGGATGGCATATTCAAGATTCGGTCTAAAAGGTGCATTGTAGTGTCTATATGGTATCTGGCATTTTGTCCACGAAGTTTGGAGCTATAGATACCAGCGTTCTATGAGTCTTACTGCTCTCAGATAGGCATTGTTTGGCACTCCTGAGGTCGTTACCGGTGATTACTCCAGTGATCTTTTTTTACTCTCGTTCGGTTAATTTGCTGTCAAAATATTTTGTATTCAAGTCTGGCACTGACATATGCAAAAACACATTACTTTACACTTATCTACGTTGAAACGTAGCTCCTACGTCCGACGACAGCATCAGCTCATCCAGATCACTTTAAATACTCAAATATTGCTTTTGCCGCCTTTCTCAATTCTGTGTCATCTCCAGAATTTGCTATATCAGATGACAGCTATATTTCGAGATTATTTATATACACTGCAAAGAGAAATAAACCAAGAACCGATCTCTGTATAACTTTACTCTTATGCTTCTGACCGCTCATGCACCTCTTCCTTGAGTACCACTGTAGGTAGGAGGAGGAAGAAGAGGAAGAGGGAGAGAAAGGAGAAGAAAGAGAAAAGCGACTATATGACCTTTTGATTTACACATCCTAAGAATCGGACTATTTAGAATTCGACATTTCGTATTACCTGACATTTACACATTACCAGTTTTAAACAATATATATATATATATATATATATATATATATATATATATATATATATATATATATATATATATATATATATATATATATATATATATATATATATATATATATATAAAAGGTTGGAGGGAGGGTAAAGGAGGTTTTGTAGGCGAGGGGCTTGGACTTCCAGCAAGCATGTGTGAGCGTGTTAGATAGGAGTGAATGGAGACGAATGGTTTTTGGGACATGACGATCTGTTGGAGTGTGAGCAGGGTAACATTTTGTGAAGGGATTCAGGGAAACCAGTTAATTGATTTAGTTGGACTTGAGTCCTGGAAATGGGAAGTACAATGCCTGCACTTTAAAGGAGGGGTCTGAGATAGTGACAGCTGGGAGGGACTTTTCTCAGCTGTCGTATCTGAGCTCCTCTGCAAAGACAGTGATTATGTATGAGTGTGGTGAAAGTGTTGAATGATGATGAAAGTATTTTCTTTTTGGGGATTTTCTTTCTTTTTGGGTCATATATATATATATATATATATATATATATATATATATATATATATATATATATATATATATATACACCTGCCTCGGTGGGAGACGGCCGACTTGTTGAAAAAAAAAAATATACATATATATATATATTTATATTATATATATATATATATATATATATATATATATATATAGAATATACTATATACACATAGTATATTATATATAATATACACATTGCGAGATAGATAGATCTTCCATGGTTTGACAATTGATATACTTGAAGTTTCAGAACACACTAACAAATCATAAAGTCTCTCTCTCACTGCCTCTGTCTCTGTCTGTCTCTGTCTGTCTCTCTCTCTCTCTCTCTCTCTCTCTCTCTCTCTCTCTCTCTCTCTCTCTCTCTCTCTCTCTCTCTCTTTCTCTCCACATTCTTCACGAATAAGTGAGCTTCTTTAAATATTTTAAAGGCGAGTAGCTGGTATCTTATCCCCGCTAACATGAAAGCCTTCCTCTAGCAATATCTTTATTACAGAGTAAATTTATCGGTGCAGTCTTTATATATTATGAAGCAATACTGATTGAGGTTACAGGGGAGAGTTGCAGGTTGCACAGAGGCAGAGTTGTTGCAAGGCAAACCTCTGAAAAAGTTTCATCACGCTCGGCTTGATGATGCTCTCAATGAGCAATAAATTGTCGTAATGAAAAAACAATTTTCATGTTAAAGATTCAGTTTGATTTGATTTCTCACGTGAGTTATTTGTTAAAGTGTTCTATTTACCAAGGTGGTAAACTCTCACGGGTCATGTAGTGTCTGGGGATGGGGAAGTAATCAGTTGTGAGCCAGGGAAAGGACATGAAAAATAGTGATGTGTGTTAGTCATGGGTTCGATGTTCGCTGGTGAGGGGATGTCCCTGAGTACGGTACAGTGCAACTGAAGCTTCTGGTGACTGCCCGTCCGGTGGTGTTATAGTGGGTACAACAACTGGTAGTGAGAAAGACAATATTTTGCAGATTTGTTTTTATTAAAACGTAATAAAGTTCAGTCGTCAACGAAACGTTTTATCAAGGTTTCCCTTGAAAACGAAGTTTCTTCCTCACCCGTACTCTGTTACAATGACCTAACTCTCCACAAAGACGATATACAAACATGAAAATAAAGGAGCACTGCAGTGTGTCTACTGGCCCTTGCTAGACACGTTCTTCTCAAACACAACGAAGCTGGTGTGGTACCTGGAGATAACTTGGCCTTTTGCAAAACAGTACCATCATTATCAGTGGAAACAAATCAAGGACACAGGTGGAAATAAGTCGTCTTGTTTGAATTTTTTTGGGTTATCCTGGATAATTTACTCTATGTATGATAATTGTACTTATGTGTACCTGTGCCTAAACCGACTTGCAACTTCCCATCGTCCGCCGTGTCCAGCAATTATTCTTCGAAACAGCTTGATAAAGCCACTGCTTGGCGAAACGTCTCCACAACAAATATACATAAGTGTTTCACACATGTCTTGTCCATCTATACCACCAAAATCTTTTCAGTGTTACATATTCTTCTAAGTAAAAAAGGTCCCCAAAAAAGTAGCGAAACGACAGGTGATTGCCAACTAATTGATGGGAAATACGAATGGACACCTTTGTTGAAGACATCTCCGACCGGGGACCTTGGCCACTTTAAACGCAATTTCAAGTGGTCAGTGTGCAAAGACCGAAAAGCCCCAATAAAGGTGTTGTAGGTGACCGAATACGTATCTCTTTACCTTCATGACGGGTCCAGCCAGGAAGACTGGACGCAGGAGACAAACCACCTTGCGCAGTCTCTTCCTCGTGTAGAAGTCAGAGATTAATCTCATCCCATCCAGGAGAGTGCTGCGCGCTCAAGGTGATAGCATACTTGTGCTTCAAGCAGAGTTTTTAAGGTGCTTGTGTCGAGGAAATACGGGATGTTCATGAACGATGTAAATTTCTTGGTAGCGTTGCTGGCAAGGTTCAGATAGCAGTTCAAGACAGTCATCGCTTTTTCTAAAAATAATTCCTCCCCCTGTACCTTGATGCTGGTGAAGGGCTCTTAATACAGAGAATTGGGGCTAACCTTCCCTTCCCTGGATGAAACCCAGTTACTTTCCATTTTCAGATTAGGATTTGGGATTGCATTTACTCTATTTAAAAATAAAAATCTGCAGAATTTCATTGAAATTATAGAATGTAAGTGAATGTACACAAGGGTGGATGAGTAAAACTGCTTATATTTTAATAAAAACCTCGTAATTATGTAAAAAAAATGTATCTATATATATATGAATTGTAAAAAAGTCTGTAAATAGGAAAGGGTGTGGGACGGCATTATCTTTGAGTAATAACTCTATTCATCGTGATGGGTAGGTTTCAATCAGTTTCTGAATGCATTTTTGCATATTGATGAGGCTGCTGGGGGTATCTGGGGAATTTTATAATAATTATAATAATTTATTAATCTGCAGGATTACTTACGAACATGCAGGCTTCTCTGAGAGAGTTAGCAAACATTTTGTAATCATGGGAGTAAGGATTTTGTTTGTGAGATTTTTCTTGTAGCTTTATCCAGCAGTAATTAATTAGTCCTTAGATATACATATTAACCTTAAATCATTAGTATATTAACGGGCTAATCAACTAATCATATTATGTTTTTGGTATATTAGGTAATGGTCCAAGTCGTAATTTTCACTCACCTATGTGTGCATTATTTGTATATACGTATATTAGATATTCTCAAAGTGACTGATCACCTTCTCACGAACACAGTCCCCTGTGTTATATACTGCATTCGACTGAAGAAGCCTGTGGTGGAGGCGAAAGTTCTCGGCAGTAAAGATAACTAAGTGTTGCACTCGTGTCTTACTCATCAGGTACTGTCTGTAGGAACCAAATTTGATTCCAGGGCGATTATCTTAAATATCTTTAATTATAATCGTCTTCCTTGCGCAGTAGGTTCATAAGTCTGCTCGTTAAAAACAAGGACGAATATAATTGTTTTTATGATTATTGCTATTGTTATTATTATTATTATTATTATTATTATTATTATTATTATTATTATTATTATTATTATTATTATTATTATTATTATTATTATTATTATTATTATTATTATTGTTATTATTATTATTATTATTATTGTTATTATTATTATTATTATTATTATTATTATTATTATTATTATTATTATTATTATTATTATTATTATTATTATTATTATTATTATTATTATTATATTCATGCGCCTGTGGAATGGAACAGAGGGTTGTTGACAATCAGGTTAGAAGCAAATTAAATGTATTTTACACAGGCCAAAAACCTTTATTTTCCTGCCTTTCTCGCACGGCTCAGGCCATTGCCTACCAATTAGGTTTGATCCGATATACGGGAGTGTAGCTCAAAATCCCCGAATAAAGAGCCCTTTCACGGGCATCAAAGCACCTTCCCCTGAAGGAAATAAAAATGTATAACCTACTTTAACCGATGCTCTTGTCGTCAAAGAGCCATCAAACAGGATACAAACATTCTCCAAGAGCATTTTGCAACAGTCACACGCGCAAGCGTGGGGAAAATGCCATGAATTACGCTGCCGGAAGGACGGCTCTCTCGGCTGGTGTAAGCCTGATATTGGGCCATGCCTGCAGTGCCAATTGCCGCTGGATGCTCGTATCCAGCAGTGCCAAGCAGTGTTTCGGAAGCTGTTATACGTGAAGGATGTTGTATCATCAGAGGTTGGATTTGTGTGTGAGTGTGTGTGTGTGTGTGTGTGTGTGTGTGTGTGTGTGTGTGTGTGTGTGTGTGTGTGTGTTTGTGTGCGCTGATAACAATAAACTTAGGTATTGTTATCTCTTATGTCTAGACTATGACTGAAGAAATGTTTCCTAACATCCCTGTGACTCATCTGAGTCTTCAGCTTCCAGCTGTGTCCCCTTGTTGTTGTGTCCCATCTCTGGAACATTCTGTCCCTGTCCACCTTGTCAATTCCTCTCAGTATTTTATGTGTGAGTGCGTGTATGTGTGTGCGTGTGTGTGTTCGTGTGTGTGTGTGTGTGTGTGTGTGTTGTGTGTGTAATGTGTGTGTGTGTGTTTGTGTGCGCTAATAAGAATAAACTTAGGTATTGTTATCTCTTATGTCTAGAGGGATTAGCTTAGAATAGAAACTCAGAAGCTTCTCTCCCCACCCTCTGGACGCTACTAAGTACGGTTAATAATAATCGTATTGGTATTGAAGACTTGAAGATTATCTTTAAGGCTCGTTGCATTCGTTCTCTTTTCATAGGCCTTTTTTTTTAAATAAAGACACTATTCGCATCGCCTTTTTCAGAAAGTCTTGTTTACTTCTAGTTTTATTAGTGACGATTATAAGAGCTACAGTATCGTGGGTTAAACAATTTATCAAAAGCCTCCACTTTGAAGAGGAGGGTTATAACGACGTTTTGCCTCAGATGTGACTAGACTATTGTCAAGTTATTTCTCGGGCGAGGAAAGTAGATTTAAAGACAGTGTGGTAAGGAGCTGGGGAAGAAGGTAGTAGTAATAGTAGTAGCAGCAGCAGTAGTAGTAGTAGTAATAATAATAGTGGTAGCAGTAGTAGTAATTGTAGTAGTAATAGTAGTAGTAATAGTAGCAATAGTAGTAACTGTATAAGTAATTGTAGTAGTAGTAGTAGCAGTAGTAGTAGTAGTAATAATAGTGGTAGCAGTAGTAGTAATAGTAGCAATAGTAGCAATAGTAGTAACTGTAGTAGTAATTGTAGTAGTAGTAGCAGTAGTATTAGGAGCAGCAGTAGTGGTAATTGTAGTAGCAGTGAAGTAATAGTAGTAGTAGTAGTAGAAGTAGTAGTAATAATAGTAGTAGTAGCAGTAATAGAAGTAGAAGTAATAATAAAAATAATAATCATAATAATAATAAAAATATTAATAATTATAATATTAGTGATAATAATAATAACAACATCAACAAAAGTAATAACAACAACAACAACAACAATACTACTACTACTACTACTACTACTACTACTACTACTACTACTACTACTACTACTACTACTAATAATAATAATAATAATAATAATAATAATAATGTCAATATTAATAAGTGTTTATTTCAATTTCTTCTACAAGAAATACACCATGAATCGAAAACCTGTAGTTTGCGTAGCATTTCGGGCATGCAATCCTGGTCCGTAATCTTCTACATTCTCTTGGCCTCAAAATCCCTCCACTTAGCCACAGACGCAGCTCACTCTTTTAATTTCGTTACGTGGGCGCGGGAGAGTAACGATATCAGAAGAATAACGACATCGATAGAGTAACGATAACAGAAGAGTAATGATAGCAGGAGAGAAGCAGAACAGCGAATAGCTCATGTCAGCAGGAAATCTCGATATAAACAGCGAGGTCATCTGGCCTCTGTCTCCCCCACGTACAGCATTGATTCCTATTCGCTCGCTAGTCCCGCATTCTTCAGCACTTCCTTCCTACTTACTCCATGTATCTCCCCATTCATTCCGTGTATCCTCCCTCCCCTGGAAGCTAAGGCTAGAATGCTAGACCGAAAACGAGATTATGAATAATGGAGTAAGAGGAGAGTCTGCAGAAACTAGTCTTGGGCGTAATTGAGCAACACAACCTCAGGCTCCTTCTGCCAGCCCATGATCGTAACAAACACTTAAGATTACACGAAAATAAATTTTGAGTTGGGTGGGAGGAGGTGCGTGAAATCACATTGTAATTATATATATATATATATATATATATATATATATATATATATATATATATATATATATATATATATATATATATATATATATATATAATATATATACAGCTTGTGACTGCAGCTCTTTTTCAAAAATTATAATTTACTGTCTCGTGGCTTAGGACCAGTCAGCCAGCTTAAATTTATTGGACATTAGTTTGGAAGGGAAGGAAGCCTATCAGGCCTTGCTCTTAGGTCGGGCTCAGCCGGATGTCCAAAAGCGAGACTTGGAAAAACAGTCAGGATGATTTTTAAGTCAAGGATTGACTCTAGTCGGTCCTTTCATCTGGATGCATATTGATGCTTGTAAAGGGTCCTTGATCCAGTAAATTGATGCTGTTCTCTCCTTGGATCACACCTGATTAGCTCTCTTTCCCCAGATACTGCATGAGCCGTGTGGGTTTAGCGAGTTCTCATGAACGTAATGAGAAATTCTGCACTGTGGTAACGGGGGAAGGAGTGTTGCTGTGGTTGTGGGTGTTGCTGTGGTTGTGGGTGTTGCTGTGGTTCTGGGTGTTGCTGTGGTTGTGGGTGTTGCTGTGGTTTGGGTGTGCTGTGTTGTGGGTGTTGCTGTGGTTGTGGGTGTTGCTGTGGTTGTGGATGTTGCTGTGGTTGTGGGTGTTGCTGTGGTTGTGGGTGTTGCTGTGGTTGTGGGTGTTGCTGTGGTTGTGGGTGTTGCTGTGGTTTTGGGTGTTGCTGTGGTTGTGGGTGTTGCTGTGGTTGTGGGTGTTGCTGTGGTTGTGGGTGTTGCTGTGGTTGTGGGTGTTGCTGTGGTTGTGGGTGTTTCTGTGGTTGTGGGTGTTGCTGTGGTTGTGGGTGTTGCTGTGGTTGTGAGTGTTGCTGTGGTTGTGGGTGTTGCTGTGGTTGTGGGTGTTGCTGTGGTTGTGGGTGTTGCTGTGGTTGTGGGTGTTGCTGTGGTTGTGGGTGTTGCTGTGGTTGTGGGTGTTGCTGTGGTTGTGGGTGTTGCTGTGGTTGTGGGTGTTGCTGTGGTTGTGGGTGTTGCTGGGGTTGTGGGTGTTGCTGGGGTTGTGGGTGTTGCTGTGGTTGTGGGTGTTGCTGTGGTTGTGGGTGTTGCTGTGGTTGTGGGTGTTGTTGTGGTTGTGGGTGTTGCTGTGGTTGTGGGTGTAAGTGCATTTTGGTGTGGGTGTGAGCATGTGTGTTTGTTTGTGTGTGTGTGTGTGTGTGTGTGTGTGTGTGTGTGTACTCACCTAATTGTGGTTGCCGCCTCTTCACTGACCGCTACTAGGTCCTCTCTCTCCCTGCTCCATGAGCTTTATCATACCTCGTCTTAAAGCTACGTATGGTTCCTGCCTCCACTACATCACTTACTAGACTATTCCACTTCCTGACAACTCGTCTGAGTCTTCAACTTCCAGTTGTGGGTGTGTGTGGGTGTGTGTTAAGCTGTGGGGTGAGCGTGTAGGTTATTATATCTGGAACTGTGGGCTGGGGTTATGGATGTGGTAGTAGGTATGCATGTGTTAGTCTGGGATGTGGGTGCTGGTGTGGGTTGGTATATGGGTGTGGGCGTGGGCGTGGGCTGGTGCACACTACGAGGAATGCCCCGCCTTGTTGTTGGAGGAGGAATGATAAAGTACTGTGCGAGTGTTGAATTTATTACCCCATTGTCCCCTGAATCTTTCCCTGCCCTCATAAAACTCCCTCTGTTTTCCCCTGCATCGCTCTCAGTTTCAAATAAGCTCATTGGTATTAGTTTATGATCATTGATCCCTAAAAAATGGCTATTTTCATCCGACAAAATCACTCAGGTATTTTTTTTAAAAGGTTCATCTTACATGTTTTTTTTTCAGAACCTTAGGATAACTTAGATGAATAGAGAAATTGGAGTGATAGATAGATGGTGGAATTTAATGTAGATAAATGTAATGTAATATAAATGAGAGATAGTAAAATTAGCTCACTTAAAGAATGTAGACTGTGTTAGAATAGTGTTTAGTTACTTTATCAGCATTTATTTGTCTATTAATTAAAGGTCATTAAGTTTATTATTATGTTATGAGAATAAAGACTCATTAAGTTGATAGTTTTAATGAGTGAAGGTTATTAATTCTGCAATTCTTGTATATTAATAGTGAAAAAGCACTATAATTCCTAATTCCTAGCATAAGTATTTACATAAGGTCTCTGTGTATATACACTTGGGGAAATACACATTTTGACGTATACTCACTGAGAGAGATATACTCCTCTCGGTGTATATACTCAGATATTTCACCTGTTCTTCATTTGTCTTAGTGAGTATTCTTTAGGTTTTTGAGTCTTCATTATTTTTTTGAGTATTCGTTATGTTCTTGAGTATTCTTTATGTTTTTGAGTATTCATTATGTTCTTGAGTATTCACTATGTTCTTGAGTATTCATTATGTTCTTGAGTATTAATTATGTTCTTGAGTATTAATTATGTTCTTGAGTATTCATTATGTTCTTAAGTATTCGTTATGTTCTTGAGTATTCTTTATGTTCTTGAGTATTCGTTATGTTCTTGAGTATTCATTATGTTCTTGAGTATTCTTTATGTTCTTGAGTATTCATTATGTTCTTGAGTATTCATTATGTTCTTGAGTATTAATTATGTTCTTGAGTATTCATTATGTTCTTGAATATTAATTATGTTCTTGAGTATTCATTATGTTCTTGAGTACTCATTATGTTCTTGAGTATTCATTATGTTCTTGAGTATTCATTATGTTCTTGAGTATTAATTATGTTCTTGAGTATTCATTATGTTCTTGAGTATTAATTATGTTCTTGAGTATTCATTATGTTCTTGAGTATTCATTATGTTCTTGAGTATTAATTATGTTCTTGAGTATTCATTATGTTCTTGAGTATTCTAAATGTTCTTTTTCTTGCGCAGTTTTTCCCTTTTTATCTTCGTATTGACTTTATTCCTCATATATTCCTTGGATTATAACTGCTCGTTTTTCTCTATAGTTCAACTTCTTCACGTGACTCGTTGACCCACTTATAACCCTAATTTCTAAAGGGGGTGGAATGGTAAGCCAGCAGAAGGCCTCGGTCAGATGACCAAAAGGTCCATCTGCGGGTCATCATATAACTAAGACCCGCGTCAAGAAACACTTGTCTTCTTTCCTGACAAACCTTACCTAACCTAGCTCGTTGTCTATGTGCTGTGTTAATTGCTACCTTACTTTACTGAGCGATATATTCCTTGGTTGCCTTGGTGTATTCTTGCAAATTGTTTCATTATTTCTTATTTACACTTCAGCCTTTTCGTGTCGTTCTACTGGCAGGCGATGTAACATCCCCCCAATGAAGAGCAGGGGTGCCACTAGCACGTTGAGGGACAACACAATAAGTGTGAGGGGCCCAAGATTGTTCAACTGCCTCCCAGCATACATCAGGGGGATTACCAACAAACCCCTGGCTGTCTTCAAGCAGGCACTGGACAGGCACCTCAAGTCGGTACCTGACCAGCCAGGCTATGGTTCGTACGTTGGACTGCGTGCGGCCAGCAGTAACAGCCTGGTTGATCAGGCTCTGGTCCAACAGGAGGCCTGGTCACAGACCGGGCCGCGGGGGCGTTGACCCCTGGAATTCTCTCCAGGTAGACTTCTTGTGTTGCAGGACTAACATGGGTTCAGCGCTTAATGGAATACAATACAATATGGATGGCCGTCTATTTTGGTTCGTGATGTATCCAGGAGGTATTCGGCCTGGTTCGTTAACTGTTTCGCAACGTCAATGAATATTCCCTGCTTTAGCTGCAACTTGGAGAGCTTTAGCTAAGCTTTCGAGAGCTAGAGCTTAGCCATCGAGTGTTTAGCTGACATGCAAATGCATGTCAGCTAAAATCCAATTCTCATTTCCATAGATTTACGAGATTCTGACGTGAAAACACCAGTTTTAACATAGAGGTCGCTGTTTTGTTTTGTTTCCTGACTGTGTGTGTGTCTGTCTGTGTACTTACCTAGTGGTGGTTGCAGGGGTCGATTCATAACTCCTGACCCCCCTCTTCACTGATCGCTACTAGGTCCACTTTCTCCATGCTCCATGAGCTCTTAAAGGTATATATATATGGATTCTGCCTCCACTACATCACTCTCCAGATTATTCCACTTCCAGACAACTCTATTATTTAAATTCATATATATAACATTCATATGTAATCCTTGAACTCATACGGGTCACACAGCACCTGGGGAAAGGGAAGTAATCAGGACTGATCCAAGAAAGGAGCGAAGGGTAATCCAATTCCTTCGATCAAGAGCCCTTCACTGGCATAAAGCCACCCCATCCCCCCCACTCCTTCAAGAGATCATAATAAAAATTCGAGAATTTCAGAGCATAATTAAAATCTCTGGCCATTTAAAGAATTTCCGAGAATAACGAAAATTTCTGGTCATTGAAAGAATTTCTGAGAATAATGGAAATTTCTGGTCATTTAGAGGAGAACAGCGTTCGACTGAGACTTTGTCAAAGTTACGAACTCTCTTTCCATTGTTAGAGTAGGTGGACGGTGTTTTTTACGCATTACATTCTAAATTACGAACACTTGACCGTGTTTGGATGTCGCTAAAAGTAAGTGAATAACGTGATATTGGTGCGTTTAAAAGCGAAGTGTGTCTGTGTGTGTGTGTGTGTGTGTGTGTGTGTGTGTGTGCGTGCGTGTGTGTGTGTGCGTGTGCGTGTGTGTGTGTGTGTGTGTGCGTGTGTTGTTATTTTATTCAATCTCTTACTCTTCTACGCCACCATCTAGACAAACATCCTTCAACTATCCAACCATCCAGTAAGCCAACCAGTCAACCATCCCACAATCCAGTCAACCATACACTTAACCATTTCAACCATCCAGTCAACCATCCATGCAACCATCTTAACCATACACTCAACCATCCCACCATACTATCACCCATCTTAACCATACAGTCAACCATCCCACCATACTATCACCCATCTTACCATACAGTCAACCATCTCAACCATACAGTCAACCATCCCAACGTACAGTCAACCATCTCAACCATACAGTCAACCATCTCAACCATACAGTCAAGCTTCCCACCATACTATCACCCATCTTACATAGAGTCAACCATCTCAACCATACAGTCAACCATACAGCCAACCAACCCAACCAGTGTGTTCATTATCCTGGTGCTCGTCTCGATCAGTGTTATGAAGGTGACCTTGGCACTCGGTGCCTAGTATTACCAGCTCAGGTATCATCATCAAGCCAGTATTACCATGGCACCAGCAAATTTTCTTCCTCTCTCTCTCTCCTTCTCTCTCTCTCTCTCTCTCTCTCTCTCTCTCTCTCTCTCTCTCTCTCTCTCTCTCTCTCTCTCTCTCTCTCTCTCTCTCTCTCTTACACAGGGCTTTACAAGGTTAGGTTAATTTTTTTTTTTTTACAAAGGGTTTGACAAGGGGATCCCTAGCTTTATTGACAAGCTATTTACAAGTTAAGGATTCCTAACTTTATTGACAAGCTAAGAGCTGTTACCTACATCAGCTCATTTGAAAGCATTTTATTGTTATGAAACATACAAGTAGGGAACAGGATGAAGTTGGAGCCATCTGTGGGCCAGCATTTTCATTTGATCAACTGACTATCTCGTTGACATCATAATGCTGTACGAATGTGTTCCAGACTCCAGTCATCCTGGGGATAAATGATCTCAGATGAAGTGATGTTCTGGAGAAGGGTACAGCCAGAGTGAAGCTGCTGCTTGCTGCCCGTCTTGTGGTATAGAAGCTTGTTTCTCGCTGTCCTCGAAGTGGAGCCAAGTGTGGTACTTTGACAATGTGGGCCTTGTACATAACAGTAAGGCCGCCCACATCCCTCCTGTATTGAAGGCTCTGCTGAAATGACAGATCTGTCCAGGATGGTCCAGGCGAGAGATGAGACGTCTTGCTCTGTTCTCTACTCTGTCAAGGAGTCGCAGATGAGAGGGGGGGGGGCAGGTAAACCAAGAAAGTGGAGGATACTCAAGATGTGAGCGTAGTTGTGCCTCATACAGAATCTTACAACCCCTTCTGTCAAGCAGATGCGAGATACGGCGAAGTGCTCTAAGCTTCCTGGCTGCCTTGTTTGCAAGATTTACAACGTGGTTCTTCATGGTCAGTTTGGAGTCAAATTTCACCCCAAGGACATCAACGTTTTCCCCAGGTACCAACACTCTCCCATTCATACTTACTACTGAACCGGCATTACCATCATGGTGCCTAGAGACCATCATCATTTGTGTTTTATCAGGTGCAAATGGTACCTGCCATCGGTTTCCCCAAGCTGATATAGCTCTTAGCTGGTGATTGATGTAGCTTAGGGCAGCTGGCATTTCTTCTCTTGGATAAGTAAATGTCAGAGTACAGTCGTCTGCATATGCATGGGATTCTGGGATGAGATGAAGAAGGTCATTGAAGTAGGCATTCCATAACAATGGTCCCAGCACACTTCCTTGTGGAACACTTGCCCCAATAGGATGTCTTGCTGATTCTGTTCCATTGAGAACTACCCTTAGAGATCTACCATGAAGGTAATCACTGAGGAGACATAGCGTAGAGCCTGCAATTCCCAGTGCTTGCAGTTTTGCCAAGAGGCCCTGGTGCCACTCTCTCTCTCTCTCTCTCTCTCTCTCTCTCTCTCTCTCTCTCTCTCTCTCTCTCTCTCTCTCTCTCTCTCTCTCTCTCTCTCTCTCTCTCTCTCTCTCTCTCTCTCTCTCTCTCTCTCTCTCTCTCTCTCTTTCTCTTTCACCACCTAAGGTGCTAGGCGACAGGTTTTTCTTTCAAGATAAATGGAACAATTTTTAGCTGTGAACAGCTGAGAAAAATCCGACTAACTAATCAAAACAAAACCGAAGCTAAGCTGCTTTAAGCTGGAACTTTCAACTGAATTTTCAAAGTAATGAATTTTAAGTATCATAAAAGAATTTTAATTAGATTGAATAAAATATTAAAGAATTTAAATGATATATATATATATATATATATATATATATATATATATATATATATATATATATATATATATATATATATATATATATGCCGGGAGCAATGGGCTAGTAACCCCTTCTCCTGTACAAATTTACTAAAAACGAGAAGAAGAAAAACTTTATAAAATTGGGTTGTCTGAATGTGCGTGGATGTAGTGCGGATGATAAGAAAGAGATGATTGCCGATGTTATGAATGAAAAGAAGTTGGATGTCCTGGCCCTAAGCGAAACAAAGCTGAAGGGGGTAGGCGAGTTTCAGTGGGGAGAAATAAATGGGATTAAGTCAGGAGTATCTGAGAGAGTTAGAGCTAAGGAAGGGGTAGCAATAATGTTGAAGGATCAGTTATGGAAGGAAAAGAGGGAATATAAATGTGTAAATTCAAGGATTATGTGGATTAAAATAAGGGTCGGATGCGAAGAGTGGGTCATAATAAGCGTGTATGCACCTGGAGAAGAGAGGAGTGTAGAGGAGAGAGAGAGATTTTGGGAGATGTTAAGCGAATGTATAGGAACTTTTGAACCAAATGAGAGAGTAATTGTGGTAGGGGACCTAAATGCTAAAGTGGAGAAACATGCAGAGAGGGTGTAGTAGGTAAGTTTGGGGTGCCAGGTGTAAATGATAATGGGAGCCCTTTGATTGAACTTTGTATAGAAAGGGGTTTAGTTATAGGTAATACATATTTTAAGAAAAAGAGGATAAATAAGTATACAAGATATGATGTAGGGCGTAATGACAGTAGTTTGTTGGACTATGTATTGGTAGATAAAAGACTGTTGAGTAGACTTCAGGATGTACATGTTTATAGAGGGGCTACAGATATATCAGATCACTTTTTAGTTATAGCTACAGTGGGAGTAAAAGGTAGATGGGATACAAGGAAAATAGAATCAGTAAGTAAAAGAGAGGTGAAGGTTTATAAACTAAAAGAGGAGGCAGTTAGGGTAAGATATAAACAACTATTGGAGGATAGATGGGCTAGTGAGAGTGTAGGCAATGGGGTTGAAAATGTATGGGGTAGATTTAAAAATGTAGTGTTAGAGTGTTCAGCAGAAGTTTGTGGTTACAGGCGAGTGGGTGCGGAGGGAAGAGGAGCGATTGGTGGAATGATGATGTAAAGAGAGTAGTAAGGGAGAAAAAGTTAGCATATGAGAGGTTTTTACAAAGTAGAAGTGATGCAAGGAGGGAAGAGTATATGGAGAGAAAAGAGAGGTTAAAAGAGTGGTGAAGCAATGTAAAAGAGAGCAGATGAGAGAGTGGGTGAGATGTTATCAGCAAATTTTGTTGAAAATAAGAAAAAGTTTTGGAATGAGATTAATAAGTTGAGGAAGCCTAGAGAACAAATGGATTTGACAGTTAAAAATAGGAGAGGAGAGTTATTAAATGGAGAGTTAGAGGTATCGGGAAGATGGAGAGAATATTTTGAGGATTTGTTAAATGTTGATGAAGACAGGGAAGCTGTGATTTCGTGTGTAGGGCAAGGAGGAATAACATCTTGTAGGAGTGTGGAAGAGCCAGTTGTGGGTGTAGGGGGAAGTTCGTGAGGCAGTGGGTAGAATGAAAGGGGTAAGGCAGCTGGGATTGATGGGATAAAGATAGAAATGTTAAAAGCAGGTGGGGATATAATTTTGGAGTGGTTGGTGCTATTATTTAATAAATGTATGGAAGAGGGTAAGGTACCTAGGGATTGGCAGAGAGCGTGTATTGTTCCTTTGTATAAAGGCAAAGGGGACAAAAGAGAGTGCAAAATTATAGGGGAATAAGTCTGTTGAGTGTACCTGGTAAAGTGTATGGTAGAGTTATTATTGAAAGAATTAAGAGTAAAACAGAAAGCAGGATAGCAGATGAACAAGGGGCTTTAGGAAAGGTAGGGGTGTGTAGAACAAGTGTTTACAGTGAAACATATAGGTGAACAGTATTTGGATAAGGGTAAAGATGTTTTTGTGGCATTTATGGATTTGGAAAAGGCGTATGATAGGGTAGATAGGGGGCAATGTGGCAGATGTTGCAGGTGTATGGAATAGGAGGAAGGTTACTGAAAGCAGTGAAGAGTTTTTATGAGGATAGTGAGGCTCAGGTTAGAGTGTGTAGGAGGGAAGGGACTATTTCCCAGTAAAAGTGGGCCTTAGACAAGGATGTGTGATGTCACCGTGGTTGTTCAATATATTTATAGATGGGGTTGTAAGAGAAGTGAATGCGAGGGTCTTGGCAAGAGGTGTTGGGCTAAAAGATAAAGAAGCAAATACAAAGTGGGAGTTGTCACAGTTGCTTTTGCTGATGACACTGTGCTTTTGGGAGATTCTGAAGAGAAGCTGCAGAGGTTGGTGGATGAATTTGGTAGGGTGTGTAAAAGAAGAAAATTGAAAGTGAATATAGGAAAGAGTAAGGTGATGAGGATAACAAAAAGAATAGGTGACGAAAGATTGGATATCAGATTGGAGGGAGAGAGTATGGAGGAGGTGAATGTATTCAGATATTTGGGAGTGGACATGTCGGCGGATGGGTCTATGAAGGATGAGGTGAATCATAGAATTGATGAGGGGAAAAGGGTGAGTGGAGCACTTCGAGTCTGTGGAGACAAAGAACCTTGTCCATGGAAGTAAAGAGGGAATGTATAAGAGTATAGTTATACCAACGCTCTTATATGGGTGTGAAGCATGGGTGATGAATGTTGCAACGAGGAGAAGGCTGGAGGCAGTGGAGATGTCATGTCTGAGGTCAATGTGTGGTGTGAATATAATGCAGAGAATTCGGAGTTTGGAAATTAGGAGGAGGTGCGGATTACCAAAACGATTGTCCAGAGAGCTGAGGAGGGTTGTTGAGGTGGTTTGGACATGTAGAGCGAATGGAACGAGACAGAGTGACTTCGAGAGTGTATAAATCTGTAGTGGAGGGAAGGCGGGGTAGGGGTCGGCCTAGGAAAGGTTGGAGGGAGGGGGTAAAGGAAGTTTTGTGTGCGAGGGGCTTGGACTTCCAGCAAGCATGTGTGAGCGTATTTGATAGGAGTGAATGGAGGCATATGGTTTTTAATACTTGACGTGCTGTTGGAGTGTGAGCAAAGTAACATTTATGAAGGGATTCAGGGAAACCGGCAGGCCGGACTTGAGTTCTGGAGATGGGAAGTACAGTGCCGGCACTCTGAAGGAGGGGTGTTAATGTTGCAGTTTTATAACTGTAGTGTAAAGCACCCTTCTGGCAAGACAGTGATGGAGTGAATGATGATGAAAGTTTTTCTTTTTCGGGCCACCCTGCCTTGGTGGGAATCGGCCGATGTGTTAATAAAAATAAAAAATATACATTTTGACATTCCGGTGACTCATCTGTGTCCTTAACTTCCCGATGTGCCCCCAAGTACCTGTTTTCCACCTCACAAACAGCTTATCTCTGTCTATCCTATCATTTCCTCTGAATGATACCTGGTCTTTCTGTCCTTTGTTGTCGCTAGATTCAATTCCCTTAACCTGTTCTCGTGTGGCTAATACCCCTTAACCTGTTCTCGTGGCTAATACCCCTTAACCTGTTCTCGTGGCTAATACCCCTTAACCTGTTCTCGTGGCTAATACCCCATAACTCTGTATATAATCTAGCTCCGTGCTTCTGCTTTGTCTCCAGTGTCTGCCAATGCCTTTTTTCAGGTGTGTCTTCCATGCAGGTGGTGCATAATGTGTGTTGTATAATGCTCATGGAATACAGGAGAGCCCCGCTTATACAGCAGGTTAGGCTTCGGGCTACTGCTGTAAAGTGAAACAGCCTTACACTATCATTTATTAAGTGAGTAATAAAGCTAGGCCTAAAAAAATGCATATACAGTACACATATTACTTAGCTTATAGTGATTGGTGAATGTATTTATTGTAGGAAGTCTGAATAAAAGATGAATGTGTATAGTTGAAAACAGCTGCATTAGCGAAACGCTGTAAAGCGAAGCTGTGATAAGCGGGGCTCGTCTGTTTTCTCTCTGTTGAGATTCAAGAAGATCACTCTCAGATCTGCCAGACGAGTCTTGGCTGCAGAGGTGAGTCAGCTAATGTGAGTCTCCAGCAATATACCAGGCAACACATTTACCCCTTGGTCTTTCTATTATAGTGAGGTTTGCAGCCTTTGTCCTCTCCCCGAGTTTATACTCCGTGTCTGGTCTTCTTGCCACTCACTAAAGCTTCATAATCTTGCATTTATTGGGGTTCAGTTCGAGTAAGCACTTACACGATCAATCTTGCAGTCTATCCAACTTCATGTGTGACCTATTTTTGCTCTCAAGTGTGTACTCACCTAGCTGTGGTTGCAGGGGTCGATTCACAGCTCCTGTGTGTGTGTGTGTGTGTGTTCCAAGTTTGCCAGACGGAAGGCGTAATTTCCTTACATTTTTTATAGCCTGTCAAATGAATATTTAATATTACCAGGACTGCTTACCGTTGCTGAGAGCGTTGCTTAATTATTAGTAATTTGCCTAAATGCAGGTTTGTGAACATCATTAACTGCAGAGACTTAGAGGTAAATATCAGGGTAGGATACACGCAACCACGAGGTTTGACTTTTTTTTCTTTTTTTTTAACTATTGAATTCGCAGGATAAGAGGCAAAGACGTCGTGTCTATATAGAGAAAGTGAAGTGTGTTCTGTTTTTTTTTTTTTGGCAATTTATTCCCGTCTGATATCACACATGAGGACACAGATAACGAACCAGTGCATGGGATATATTACATTCGGCAAGGAAGCGCCCATGAAATTCCTTTCTCTCTCTCCCTATCTCTTTCTCTCTCTCTCTCTCTCTCTCTCTCTATATATATATATATATATATATATATATATATATATATATATATATATATATATATATATATATATATATATATATATATATATATATATTTTAGCATTATTCTCATTAAAATATATAACTTCTTCTGTAATTAACATTAGTTCCCTAATCGCTTTGACAATGTTAACTGCAGGGTTGTTTTAGACAATTAGTGCTTGTCCCTCTAACTAGGAACCACTAATGAGGCCTTAATTAACCCTGTGAAGGATACTGAAAGCAAATGTTTCTCCCTAGGGTAAACCTGGATGAGGATTTTGTTTATTATTACAGACTTGGGTTCTCCCTCAGTTTGCTGGTATACTCAGTTCTTCACGGGAGTACGTGGAAGTACGTGGGAGTACATGGGAGTACGTGGGAGAGACAGAAAGCTGTGAAATTAGGGTCTGTACTGAGAGGAACTATGTACTTCTGTCTAGATTAAGGACTATCGTGTATTTTCTTGGTGTGCGAGTGAAGGACAGAAAAGCAGAAGGCTCTCTACCTCCCCCTCATAGTCACTTAAAATGTCGGAACAAAAGCTTGCTGATGTTTCCTCTGTCATTCCACACTCTACAGAATGTTTTTCGCCCTTTCTAGTGATTTGTCCTTTGCCACACACACATGGGAGGAAGAATTTACTATTACATCATTGTCATTATCATCACCGTCATTATCATCATCATCACAGGAGAAGAGGAACTGGGAGATAATGGAACCGAGATTAACTGCTAAGTTAAGGTGGACAAGACTGCGAAAAAGGGGGTTAAGGGTGGTAAGTGGGGTAATAGGAGGCAGTGGTAAGAGTAAAGGGAGGGGAGGGGAAACGGTCTTACAAGGATGACTTCCTCCTTGTCTTTTCCCCTCAGAGGAAACTTGGGAAAGGTTGATGGCGTTGATGCATCACCAGGGCAGGGACACGCTGAGCCTCATCAACGTCACCTTCCTAGGATGTATGACCACCACAGAGGCAGATAGGAAAATTTTAAGAAAATGCTGAGAGAGAGAGAGAGAGAGAGAGAGAGAGAGAGAGAGAGAGAGAGAGAGAGAGAGAGAGAGAGAGAGAGAGAGAGAAGAGAGAGAGAGAGAAGAGAGAGCACTGCTTTTACTGTTGATGCTGCTGTTATCTATACTACCACATCAGTGAGATGGAGATGAGACGCTGGGAAGAACACAACAGAAGGAGGAGGAGAAGAAGGAAGGAAATCGCAAGGAAAAAAAAAACAAAGAGGCAGGAAATGGCGACCAACCAAACAAAAGAAAAATAACGCAAAAATACTTCAGCCTGGATCATATTAGAGCCGAGATGACTGGAGGACATCTCTGTCGCCTCTAGAACGTCCACTCCCATTCCTAAACGACTCTCATCCAACTTCCCTCATTTTCGATTTTTTTTTTTTCCAAAATCTTATCCCCACCAATCTCCCTCCTCGAAAAAAAAAAGAAAATCAGGAAGTTTTTCCCCTCAAAGTTCGTGTGAGTGATCACCATCTGGGAGCGTCCAGCATCCCACAAAGTGCCAGAATCGACCTTCAGAACAGTTACAACACCAGCTGATTATCCTCTCTAACTATTTTCCATCACGAGGAATCACCTTAGGGTCGTCTTGGCTAATGAGGCTTTTGTTGGTTCTTGGAGAAAAAAACCTGATTCTGAAAGGAAAAGGTGTGGTGGGGGATGGTTGGTGATGAGGGGTGATGAGTGGGTGGTGGTGAGTCATGAGAAATCGTGGGTGGTGAGTGGAGGTACACATAAGTACAATTATCATACATTGTGTAAATTACCTGGGATAACGCCAAATTTACACAAATTTACCGCACAGAGGAGAGAGGAGGTTATAACGACGTTTCGGTCAGACTCGGACCATTTACAAGTCTCAATGTGACTTGTAAATGCTCCAAGTCGGACCGAAACTGTGCAGGTTATTTGTGTATTGTTCAAATCACGGTATAGTGACTTTTTCTTCTTTACAACCCCCCAAAAGAAGTCAAAGTGACTTATTTGTATTATTGTCCTTGGTGATGGGTGGTTGTTGGTGATGATGGGTGGTGATGGGTGGTGATGGGTGGTGATGGGTGGTGATGGGTGGTGATTGGGGGTGATGGGTGGTGATGGGTGGTGATTGGGGGTGATGGGTGGTGATGGGTGGTGATGGGTGGTGATGGGTGGTGATGGGTGGTTGTTGGTGATGATGGGTGGTGATGGGTGGTGATGGGTGGTGATGGGTGGTGATGGGTGGTAATGGGTGGTGTTTTACTGATAAATGCTATGCACTAGACAAGCTTCTACACTGTACAGTGTATACACTGCATAACTACAACTTACACAACAACTACAACATTCTCAACAGCAACAACTACAACAACAACAACTACAACGTACACACCAACTACAACATACACAGTACACCATCTTATAACCCGCGTTCCTTGACTACTTCTCTTTCCTCTCGTCTCTTCCATCTCTTCCTCTCGTCTCTTCCATCTCTTCCTCTGCCAACGTCTTCCCCTTCCCCCCTTCCTCTTCTTCTCCTTCATCTTCTCTTCTTCTTATCACATATCTTATGACTTCTGATTTTCCCCGGGCGCCTAAAAACTTCCTCGCCTGGAACCGTTACCCTGTTAGTCCTGGAAAACCTACCTACACTAGTGAGAGGTCTTGTTAGTCCTGGAAAACCTACCTACACTAGTGAGAGGTCTTGTTAGTCCTGGAAAACCTACCTACACTGAGATCTGTTATCTGAAACCCCACACTGTAGAGGTCTTGTTAGTCTGGAAACCTACTACACTAGTGAGAGGTCTTGTTAGTCCTGGAAAACCTACCTACACTAGTGAGAGGTCTTTAGTTAGTCCTGGAGGGGAAAACCTACCTACACTAGTGAGAGGTCTTGTTAGTCCTGGAAAACCTACCTACACTAGTGAGAGGTCTTGTTAGTCCTGGAAAACCTACCACACTAGTGAGAGGTCTGTTAGTTGGAACCTACACTAGTGAGAGCTGTAGTCTGGAAACCTACCTACACTAGTGAGAGGTCTTGTTAGTCCTGAAAACCTACTCACTAGTGGGGTGACAACTCCACACTGTAGAGGTCTTGTTAGTCCTGGAAACCTACCTACACTAGTGAGAGGTCTGTTAGTCCTGAAAACTACCACACTAGTAAGCGTAGAACCACCACACAGTAAGGTCTTTAGTCCTGGAAAACTCTCACTGTAGTCTTATGTCCTGACTCCACATGAGGTCTTGTTAGTCCTGAAACCTACCACACTAGTGAGAGGTCTTGTTAGTCCTGGAAAACCTACCTACACTAGTGAGAGGTCTTGTTAGTCCTGGAAAACCTACCTACACTAGTGAGAGGTCTGTTAGTCCTGGAAAACCTACTACACTAGTGAGAGGTCTTGTTAGTCCTGGAAAACCTACCTACACTAGTGAGAGGTCTTGTTAGTCCTGGAAAACCTACCTACACTAGTGAGAGGTCTTGTTAGTCCTGGAAAACCTACCTACACTAGTGAGAGGTCTTGTTAGTCCTGGAAAACCTACCACACTAGTGAGAGGTCTGTTAGTCCTGGAAAACCTACCACACTAGTGAGAGGTCTTGTTAGTCCTGGAAACCTACCTACACTAGTAGAGGTCTTGTTAGTCCTGAAAACCTACCTACACTAGTGAGAGGTCTTGTTAGTCCTGGAAACCACCTACACTAGTGAGAGGTCTTGTTAGTCCTGGAAAACCTACTACACTAGTGAGAGGTCTTGTTAGTCCTGGAAAACCTACCTACACTAGTGAGAGGTCTTGTTAGTCCTGGAAAACCTACCACACTAGTGAGAGGTCTTGGTCCTGGAAAACCTACCACACTAGTGAGAGGTCTGTTAGTCCTGAAACCTACCTACACTAGTGAGAGGTCTTGTTAGTCCTGGAAACCTACCTACACTAGTGAGAGGTCTTGTTAGTCCTGGAAACCTACCTACACTAGTGAGAGGTCTTGTTAGTCCTGGAAAACCTACCTACACTAGTGAGAGGTCTTGTTAGTCCTGGAAAACCTACTACACTAGTGAAGGTCTTGTTAGTCCTGGAAAACCTACCTACACTGTGAGGTCTTGTTAGTCCTGAAAACTACTACACTAGTGAGAGGTCTTGTTATCCTGAAAACCTACCTACACTAGTGAGAGGTCTTGTTAGTCCTGAAAACCTACCTACACTAGTGAAGGTCTTTTAGTCCTGGAACCACCTACACTAGTGAGAGGTCTTGTTAGTCCTGAAAACCTACTACACTAGTAGAGGTCTTGTTAGTCCTGGAAACCTACTCTACACTAGTGAGAGGTCTTGTTAGTCCTGGAAAACTCACCACACTAGTGAGAGGTCTTGTTAGTCCTGGAAAACCTACCTACACTAGTGAGAGGTCTTGTTAGTCCTGGAAAACCTACCTACACTAGTGAGAGGTCTTGTTAGTCCTGGAAAACCTACCTACACTAGTGAGAGGTCTTGTTAGTCCTGAAAACCTACCTACACTAGTGAGAGGTCTTGTTAGTCCTGGAAAACCTACTACACTAGTGAGAGGTCTTGTTAGTCCTGGAAAACCTACCACACTAGTGAGAGGTCTTGTTAGTCCTGGAAAACCTACCTACACTAGTGAGAGGTCTTGTTAGTCCTGGAAAACCTACCTACACTAGTGAGAGGTCTTGTTAGTCCTGGAAAACCTACCTACACTAGTGAGAGGTCTTGTTAGTCCTGGAAACCTACCTACACTAGTAGAGGTCTTGTTAGTCCTGGAAAACCTACCTACACTAGTGAGAGGTCTGTTAGTCTGAAACTACACTAGTAGAGGTCTTGTAGTCTGAAAACCTACCTACACTAGTGAGAGGTCTTGTTAGTCCTGGAAAACCTACCTACACTAGTGAGAGGTCTTGTTAGTCCTGGAAACCTACCTACACTAGTGAGAGGTCTTGTTAGTCCTGGAAAACCTACCTACACTAGTGAGAGGTCTTGTTAGTCCTGGAAAACCTACCTACACTAGTGAGAGGTCTTGTTAGTCCTGGAAAACATACCTACACTAGTGAGAGGTCTTGTTAGTCCTGGAAAACCTACCTACACTAGTGAGAGGTCTTGTTAGTCCTGGAAAACCTACCTACACTAGTGAGAGGTCTTGTTAGTCCTGGAAAACCTACCTACACTAGTGAGAGGTCTTGTTAGTCCTGGAAAACCTACTTACACTAGTGAGAGGTCTTGTTAGTCCTGGAAAACCTACTTACACTAGTGAGAGGTCTTGTTAGTCCTGGAAAACCTACCTACACTAGTGAGAGGTCGTGTTAGTCCTGGAAAATCTACCTACACTAGTGAGAGGTCTTGTTAGTCCTGGAAAACCTACCTACACTAGTGAGAGGTCTTGTTAGTCCTGGAAAACCTACTTACACTAGTGAGAGGTCTTGTTAGTCCTGGAAAACCTACTACACTAGTGAGAGGTCTTGTTAGTCCTGGAAAACCTACCTACACTAGTGAGAGGTCTTGTTAGTCCTGGAAAACCTACCTACACTAGTGAGAGGTCTTGTTAGTCCTGGAAAACCTACCTACACTAGTGAGAGGTCTTGTTAGTCCTGGAAAACCTACCTACACTAGTGAGAGGTCTTGTTAGTCCTGGAAAACCTACTTACACTAGTGAGAGGTCTTGTTAGTCCTGGAAAACCTACCTACACTAGTGAGAGGTCTTGTTAGTCCTGGAAAACCTACCTACACTAGTGAGAGGTCTTGTTAGTCCTGGAAAACCTACCTACACTAGTGAGAGGTCTTGTTAGTCCTGGAAAACCTACCTACACTAGTGAGAGGTCTTGTTAGTCCTGGAAAACCTACCTACACTAGTGAGAGGTCTTGTTAGTCCTGGAAAACCTATCTACACTAGTGAGAGGTCTTGTTAGTCCTGGAAAACCTACCTACACTAGTGAGAGTCTTGTTAGTCCTGGAAAACCTACCTACACTAGTGAGAGGTCTTGTTAGTCCTGGAAAACCTACCTACACTAGTGAGAGGTCTTGTTAGTCCTGGAAACCTACCTACACTAGTGAGAGGTCTTGTTAGTCCTGGAAAACCTACCTACACTAGTGAGAGGTCTTGTTAGTCCTGGAAAACCTACTTACACTAGTGAGAGGTCTTGTTAGTCCTGGAAAACCTACTTACACTAGTGAGAGGTCTTGTTAGTCCTGGAAAACCTACCTACACTAGTGAGAGGTCTTGTTAGTCCTGGAAAACCTACTTACACTAGTGAGAGGTCTTGTTAGTCCTGGAAAACCTACTTACACTAGTGAGAGGTCTTGTTAGTCCTGGAAAACCTACGTACTCTAGTGAGAGGTCTTGTTAGTACTGGAAAACCTACTTACTCTAGTGAGAGGTCTTGTTAGTCCTGGAAAACCTACTTACTCTAGTGAGAGGTCTTGTTAATACTGGAAAACCTACTTACTCTAGTGAGAGGTCTTGTTAGTCCTGGAAAACCTACTTACTCTAGGGAGAGGTCTTGTTAGTACTGGAAAACCTACTTACTCTAGTGAGAGGTCTTGTTAGTCCTGGAAAACCTACCTACACTAGTGAGAGGTCTTGTTAGTCCTGGAAAACCTACCTACACTAGTGAGAGGTCTTGTTAGTCCTGGAAAACCTACCTACACTAGTGAGAGGTCTTGTTAGTCCTGGAAAACCTACCTACACTAGTGAGAGGTCTTGTTAGTCCTGGAAACCTACCTACACTAGTGAGAGGTCTTGTTAGTCCTGGAAAACCTACCTACACTAGTGAGAGATCTTGTTAGTCCTGGAAAACCTACCTACACTAGTGAGAGGTCTTGTTAGTCCTGGAAAACCTACCTACACTAGTGAGAGGTCTTGTTAGTCCTGGAAAACCTACCTACACTAGTGAGAGGTCTTGTTAGTCCTGGAAAACCTACCTACACTAGTGAGAGGTCTTGTTAGTCCTGGAAAACCTACTTACACTAGTGAGAGGTCTTGTTAGTCCTGGAAAACCTACTTACACTAGTGAGAGGTCTTGTTAGTCCTGGAAAACCTACCTACACTAGTGAGAGGTCTTGTTAGTCCTGGAAAACCTACTTACACTAGTGAGAGGTCTTGTTAGTCCTGGAAAACCTACTTACACTAGTGAGAGGTCTTGTTAGTCCTGGAAAACCTACGTACTCTAGTGAGAGGTCTTGTTAGTACTGGAAAACCTACTTACTCTAGTGAGAGGTCTTGTTAGTCCTGGAAAACCTACTTACTCTAGTGAGAGGTCTTGTTAATACTGGAAAACCTACTTACTCTAGTGAGAGGTCTTGTTAGTCCTGGAAAACCTACTTACTCTAGGGAGAGGTCTTGTTAGTACTGGAAAACCTACTTACTCTAGTGAGAGGTCTTGTTAGTCCTGGAAAACCTACTTACTCTAGTGAGAGGTCTTGTTAGTCCTGGAAAATCTACTTACACTAGTGGGAGGTCTTGTTAGTCCTGGAAAATCTACTTACACTAGTGGGAGGTCTTGTTACTCCTGGAAAACCTACTTACACTAAATAACAAAAAAGGCACAATACCGTGACTGGAACAATACACACACAACCCGCACATATAAAAGGAGAGGAGCTTACGACGACGTTTCGGTCCGACTTGGACCATTTACAAAGTCACACTAACACACAGGGCAGGTGGAAGTGGTATTTATAGTGGGAGGTCTTGTTAGTCCTGGAAAACCTACTTACACTATGGGAAGGTCTTGTTAGTCCTGGAAAACGTACTTAGGGGGGTGGCCTTGCTCGTCCTTCAAGAAGTACTTACTCTATGTGGTATAGTCTTGTTTGTCCTGGAAGCAGTAGTTACGAAGAAGGATATGGTCTTGTTCTTCCTGGAAGTACTTAAGCTAAGAGAAGGGAAATTATTGATAATCCTGGAAAAAACACAAACTTTGTTTCCACCAGGATAGTCTTGTTTATCCTAGACAATACATGAAGAACTTGTTGTTACTCCTGAAAAAAAAAAGATTTACCTGCGCTATGGACCTGCTCTTCCTGGAATTAAAAGAACTTTCATTTGCCCTTGGGTGATTGGTGGTGGATGCTAAGGAAAAGGGAGAGTGATGGAGGGAAGGGGCAAAGGGAAAAAAATGGGGGAGGGGACTATCAAGAAAAAACCCATTTAAAGGGAGGGAAAAATTTGTAGATTTCGTAAGTTTGGAATTTATGAAGGCTGTTTTTTTCTGTTTTCATACCTATTTTTTTTGGTTTCAGGGTCGAGTTCAGCCTTCTGGCCCTGCCTATCTGCTGCACCGCCTATCAGTTAGCTGTCTAGGTTGGTGCACTTCCTGACCTCACTAAGACTTAAGAAGTATTTCATAATATCTGTGTTTATATCGTCCAGTTGTGCCCTTGTGTACCTGATTCCCGCCTCTCAAAGAGACTCGCTTCTCATAGAGACTCGCCTCTCCGACCCGCTTTGTCCACACTGTCAATGTCCATCAATATTTTGTACTTCGTAGTTATTCTTCCCAGCTCCTTGTGTCCTCTACTGACATGAGATTTAGCTCCTCCTTATAGCTCATGCTTCTTGGCTCTGAGATTAGTCTCCTTGCAAATCTCTGTACTTTTTCCAGCTTAATGACTTGTATCACAAGATGAGGGTTCCATACTGGCGTTGCATACTCCAAAATGGACCTGGTATATGCCGTGTAGAGTGTCGAGAATGACTCCTTGTCGAAGTTTCTGAAAACGATCACTAAATTTGCCAGCCTGTCGTTTGATGCAGCGACTTTTCAGTTCATTTGTGTCACAGTGTCACAGGTGATATGCTCGGAGCTATGCTCACTCCAAGGTCCTATTTCAGGGAAGTTTACAGACCTTGTCCCACAAGCTGGTAATCTATTTTTCGATCGTCTTTGCCCTTTCCCGATTATGTATTTTATCATTAGTTTCACGTCATCTGTGTGTGTGTGTATACTCACCTATTTGTGGTTGCAGGGGTCGAATCACAGCTCCTGGCCCCGCCTCCTTCGCTGCTCTAAGAGCCTTGTCATACCTCTCCTTAAAGCCGCATGTGTGTGTGTGTGTGACTCTGAGAAGACACGCAGTAAATTCCTCTCAGATGACAGGGAATATAGACATGTTGGACCTCTGTGACAAGGCATTCTTTTTCTCTCCTCTCCTCTCTCTCTCTCTCTCTCTCTCTCTCTCTCTCTCTCTCTCTCTCTCTCTCTCTCTCTCTCTCTCTCTCTCTCTTTCGTGTTTCCTGAGACACAAAACAGCACTCAGCGCTCTCAACGTCAACAAACACAACAACCTACAATAATCAGAAGTAATTCTTTAAGAAAATAAATCTTACGGAACGAAGAGTCACCTTATTACCAGAGTACTTACTTGCTTAATGGGGGTTTCAAGCCTATCAACTACACGAAGGTCATTAAGTTTGCCAGGTAACAACCCCTTCCCCCACCAGACGAAAATAATTTAATCCCTAAAATAGGGATTACAGTAAACTCTCACCATATTCACACTGAGAGAAATTCGTATTTTTGAGTAATGAGAAACATTTCAATTTTTAGTCTGGGAAACAAAGCTGAAATATTCTCAAACCAAAGAACAAATTGTTCTTGTTCTTCATTTCCTTTTTCCATTTCCTTCTTCTTCGTCCTTTCCTTCCTCTTCCTTTTCTTCCTCTTCTTCCTTTTCCTCCTCTTTATCTTCCTATTTATTATTATTATTATTATTATTATTATTATTATTATTATTATTATTATTATTATTATCATTATTAATTTATCATTAGTATTGTTACTGTTGTTATTGGTATATTTTTGTTGCAAATAATATATTCAAAGGGGAAAGCCCCTGAGGAAATTAGAGGTAATTAAGTCTGATCCGAGTTGAGAAAGGGCACCTCAAACTCCCTGGACCAAGAGCCCTTCCCCGGCATCAAAGGCAGCACCTCCACTGCCCAGGAGAGCAAGCAAATTCAATTCAGAGAGTGAAATACATTTCGACTACTCGCCTGGTAAACAAGGGGAATATATCGCCAGACATAATTCACAGGTATACCGTATATGATTCGTTTAAAAGTAAACATGTTATTCTATCCATTATTAAGTTGTTTATGCAACTTGATTTGGAATTGTGTTTATATGAAATATTACAACTACTTCTATTTGGAGATAAAAGATAGGGATATATAAATATATATATACATGTATATATATATATATATATATATATATATATATATATATATATATATATATATATATATATATATATATATATATATATATATATATATATATATATATATATAACCTTATTATTAAAGGGGTGGACCGGTAAGCCAGCGGAAGGCCTCGGTCAGATGACCAAAGCTCCGGTGGCGGATCATCATATGAATGAGACCAACACACACACACACAAAGCGTTTACTTTAATTCCTGTTTTATGGATTAAAATATTCTTGTTTGGTGGTAAAAAGGTTACAAGCAGCCTTAATAACCCTAGTGTAGTCGATAGTCTTAAAACCTACCAAGTTGACTGTTCCTATAAAAGCTGTTGATAAACGAACAATTTCATTTAGGATCCATGAATCTACGTTGTTTGATTCCATTTGCATATTTCACAATATATACATTATCCAACAAGCGTATTAGAGCGCAGTGTAGGCTAGTGGTTTTTATTATTTGATCTGGCTTTAAGTCACGGTACACTTCCCCAGAAGTTACCAGGAATTTTGGAAGCCCTTTGCTAGGATATATCTCGGTCTGAGAAGGTGGTGGAGAAACTCTTGAGGATAATAGGAATAAGTGAACGAGTCTAAGTGTTACGCCGTTTATAGACTCTGATCTAGGAAAGGGATTATGGTAGAATGGTCCCAGAGGAAGAACTCTGTTATTAACATCAGTGTGGCGTTTAAGTTTGTAAAACGCTTGTGTATGTACACATATATATGTGGACTCATTGTGATTGAGTCTAGAAAAACTCTGTCTAGAGCTTGTTGTAAATATTTAACTTATTACAGTGATGTAACAATTAGGCTAATGATATATGTTGTGTCCAAAAACAAACTACTAAATAATTAAAAACAATGATAATATGCATTAGGAAGAGAAAACAATTGGGGAAACTGTGAAAATAATAGACACAATAAAAATTAAGTGACAAATGCTATAATATATTCAAAAACAATAACAAAATAAAAGCAGTGCAAACCGATATTCAGCGAAAATAAAATCCTGAAACAGTTCAGGAATAATACAAACAAAATCCAGGAAAAATCCACTTGCATACCGGATGCGGAAGAGACATAATGGAAAGGCGATCCAGCAACAATCCGTGCAGAAACACACGTGAGTAAACACTATTACATATTTATTAGAGAACGTTTCGGTCCCGGGACCTTGATCACTAGAACTGCAACACTTGGGTATCTTTATATAGGAAACGTTTCGCCACACAGTGGCTTCATCAGTCCTATACAGGTGATCAAGTTCCATAACCGGCGCTTACCAATTTATCGGTATCTATTACCAAGGTTTATACCCAAATATAAACCATCAACAAATGAGGAAACCCGTAGATACATACAAAATAAAACAGGAGCGAAACGCACGTCAAAGTCTCCTTTTTAAAGATAAATTCTTAGAGCCAATAAAAAAACAAACAATGGAAATAACAGAAAACATCCAGGTGAACGGCTCCCGGTACAGCCAATTATTTCCACTCGTCCAATTATATTCCACAAAACAATTAATTTTTAAACCACTCGATCACTTCGCCATTTTTCTTCTTGGTCAAAAATGCTCAACATTTTTTTCGTGATGTTTATTATATCTGTTATATCATTTTTTGGGACATATATGTGAATGAAAAGGTCTGGGTTTGATTAGTATCCAAGGTATTGTGGCAACGTTTCGCTCTCCAGGAACTTCAAGCCGGTAACGATTTGACAAAGCTCCTGGAGAGCGAAACGTTGCCACAATACAATGTCACATTAGTTGCACATGTGGGTAATTCCAGCAACGTTAATGCAATCCGAGGTATCGAAGCTAATTTTTGGGCAGTTTTGGGTATGGGTTGGACAGGTAGGTGGGTGGGAATGGTTGATTTACAGGACCTGCCTAGTTTGGGCCAGTACGCCTACAACAGTGTTCCTCCATTCTTGTAGATAAATGGTTCATGGAACCGACAAGTTGATAAATTAGTCACATATGCAACGTTTCGCCACACAGTGGCTTCATCAGTCCTATACAAAGAATGGTGAGGATCAGATTGATGGCCTGTTTATACCGACTCCAGACTAGTGATGTATCTGATATCCGCATCCGCACCCGCGGAACATCCTCACAATTTCTTACATCCGCATCCGCAAAATAAGTTAGACATCTTCATACACATCCGCATCCCCGGATATCTAAATTTTCACATCCGATATCTCTACTCCAGACAGGGACTGATTACCTCAAACTCCTTCTGATCTTCACCATTCCTCTTTGTATAGGACTGATGAAGCCACTGTGTATGGCGAAACGTTTCCTCAGCAAAGATTCCAAAGTGTCTAATTTATCCTCTATTCTTACCTACGTCTTTTCTAAATCAAAGTTTATCTAATTTAAATCCGTTACGTCTAGTGCTTACTGGTACATGAATGGCATAATGTATAAGTGATCTCAAATACCTGTTTGTCAGTTCCTCTGTTTATATTTTCTTTTGGAGTTGTTTGCATACGAAAATATTGGATTATATGTTTTAAATTAGTGAGTAATCAGAAACTCGGCTCTCATTTCTCACCAGCCAATCAACAACGTCGCTAATTGCTCTTATTAGACAGTCAAAGCAGTCGCTAATTGTTCTAATTAGTAAATTCAGGATGTTGGAGATTATTCTTGGTAGCAAATCACTGACGTCACTGATTTCCTACTAAATCAGACTAAGCCATATTTTTTTTTTATAACTTTTCACCAGTGATTCAGGAACATTGTTACTCTGGCCATACAGTAAGAAAAGTTCCCTTCCGCTGTTCAGCCAATCCGAGCTTTGTTGTTGCTCAGCCAGCCAATCAGCGCGTTGGTGATGATTCTAAGCAATTATTCAGGGCATTATCAGTGCTTCTGACCAACGAATCGTAAAACGACTTCAAATAAAGTCAACACAGCTGGGGTCAAACCTTGATGGAAGGTGTATCATGGAGGCCAAATAAATCAAGTACTTCAAGGGACCCACGTACGGCAAGTAAACCACGTACGTCACGTACATTACTGTCTGTCGGAAATCAGCAAGAGATTTCACAACAGAGTGCATATTTGTCCGTGGTCGACCCGCACAGAGAAAACCTTTGATTAAACATTACTTCATTTCACCAGAGTTAAATTAATTCTTGCCAGCTGAGAGTCTGGTGGAAAAAGATTTAATTCAACACACAGTGAGCTTTACCCACGATAAGCAACAACGTCGAGCTTTGAGCGTTGGCAAATGTTAGACATTGGCGAATATCTGACATTACCAACGTTAAACATTTATTCATGGCTGACATCACTTAGGCGAGAGCCCTGAAAGATACAAGTAATGTATACACCACCAGTCATGGGTACCCTAATACATCAACTAAGGACGAAAATATACACGAAACAAGTCCAATGTTACATAGGTTTCGGTATCAGACAGAATGATGTTGAAATGAGTTATGTTTCATCTTGGTAGAGAGAGTTTGTTATTTTACCTCCTGGCAAACGATTGCTCCATTTTTTTTCACTTAATATGCGGAAACGATGTTGTACAAGAATGTTATATAATACCGTCAAGATATTAAGTTTATAATTATGGAAATAATGTGTGGATATGTGTTGTCGTTTAGCTGGTTAATTGACTCTGCGAGGGGTCATTAAGGCTGCTTGTAGCTTGTAAACTACCAGTCAAGGATACTTTAATACCTAAAATAAGTAATAAAGTGATCTTTAAATTTGAACATACTGAAAAATTGTCGATAAATGGACTAATGAGAAGTTAAAGAACCTTTATTGACAATAACATTTCGCCTGTGTTACTGACTTTCTTCAAATCAGTGAGCAATTTACCTGACCTAAGAAAACTTGCAACTTGTTACACAAACGAAAATTTCTCGTTAATAAATTCTTTTAAACTGCATTTTATTATCTTTTTTATCAACAACCAGTTCTCATTTATCATAATTAAGTCAGTGAGATTATTACTTGGTTAAAGGGGCTTTACGCCACTCGACCACACGAGGATCATGAATGCGAGTAACCTATTCACCACCAGTCAAGAGTGATTTAATCCCTTAAATAGGAATTAAAACATTTCGGTGTATATATCCCGATAGGCATACTTCTCTCGGAGTATATAAGAAAAGATACACACGTCTCGGTGTATATAATCTTGTGTGATATCACCGAAAACTAGCAAATCTATATACAGGCAAGCCCCGCTTTACAGACATTAGCTTTACAGTGCTTCACTTTACAGCGTTTCTCTAATTCAACAGTTTTTAATTATACTCATTCTTCATTTATTCGGACTTCCTACAATAAATATCTTCACCGCTTACTATAAGCTAAGGATGGAAATATTTTAAGCAATGTGTCTACTGTATATGCATTTTTTAGGCCTAGCTCTATTCCTCACTTAATATTAAACATGTTATCAGGCTTTATGTGCATTTGAAAGTTAAAAACCTGTTTCACTTTACAGCGAATTTTCGCTTTACAGCAGTAGCCCGGAACCCAACCTGCTGTATAAGCGGGGCCCTCCTGTAGTTGACGTGGCCGCAAGTATCTCGTTCGCTCGTTCAACGAGGCTCAGTGAGACAATATCCAGAGCCGGAAGTAAATCTGGACATTCCCTAGTCGTATTGAACGGGCAAACGAGCCGCCTGCAATTGGCTGATCTATTAGGCTCAAAGCCTATCAACTACAGGCGGTCGACAGAGGGGCCGAGCCTGAGGCCTGACCAGGAAACTCAGATAATTTGCAGATAAATTCCTTTTCAGTGAGTGTTAATATGCCTCTCTTTCTTCTAGCCTGTCCGAGTCGTTCTGAGCTTCTTTTAATCCAGTCTTAATCCACTTTGCGACTGAGGGGTCGAGGAAATCTTTGAAAGCGAAGTAAATATATGGATTGACGTAGTTAGGAAGTTTGCTGTCAATAAAAGAATAAAGAGACAGGAGAGACAGACATACAGACAGTGTGTCGTCGTGTTTGTGAACACGACGAGTTCTCACGACTCTAGAAGTGGATATTCTAGAGAGCATTCACTCGACCTGTCCCAGGCGGGTTAATGGTCTCAAGCGATATTCTCAACACTGTGGGGGTTGTTTCCACAGGGCAACACACATCACTCTCTGCATTTCTATACTCGCATCTTGCATCTACCGAGTTATTGGAAGAGTAGGTTCTTCCAGCTTTTGAGAAATTTCTTAAAATTATTGATTTTTAGTGTTATCGACATACACGGACAATAAACAGTTTTTTTTTTTTGGCAAGTTTTGCCAAAGTAGCCAGCCATTGGAACACATTTTCTTAGTTTGTCAAAGTAACTAGTCAGAAAAATGGAGTTAGAGCTTCTTCACCCAGATTAACTTAGATACCACGTGGAGTACCGCTGGTATAGTTCCTGTCTTAGACACGGAGCCAAAAGATACCTCATCGTGTCTTCAGTTTGTTGGTTAGCTGTTAACTATTCCAGCTATGCTTGCATTACTTGTACTCTCCTTGCTTGAAGGAATTTCCAGAAATAGCAGAGCTCCTCTGAAAGCTGTGGGAGCTCCTAATGTTGTCGATTTCTTATTGACAGTATCATATTCTTGCCCCAGCCCTCGCCCCAGCCCTCGCCCCAGCCCTCGCCCCAGCCCTCGCCCCAGCCCTCGCCCCAGCCCTCGCCCCAGCCCTCGCCCCAGCCCTCGCCCCAGCCCTCAGGCTCGTCGCCTCGCTACACGAATTCTCACTAGATATATATTTATCTGCGGCAGGAAGGGTGACCCTCCATAGTGTCATCTATCGTAGATCAGAGGAAAGAACACAAAAGAAGTTTGACTTTATAACTGGATTTTTTAATATTTAGTAGGCCATATATGTATATACTGATAAGTATGTTAATAAGACTCTTCGCCCACCGAGGTCCTTATGCTTCTATCCATCTCAGAGAAAACTGATTAAGTTTCTGAAGAATGGCATGTCTTCCCGACACAATGTCTTAAACCACGTAGTGTGTCTTAAGACATACTGCGCCTTGGAAATGGGTGGTAAGCCGAGGGAAGGGAGAGTAGCTCCGGTTTCTTGAATCAAGAGCCCTTTATCATTAGTGGACTCATCGCTTGAGGGTGGATGATTTTCAGTATATCATCACGAGAAGTCTGGCTCAGCTTAACTCAGACTCAACACACAAGTTGTGTTGCATAGTCTCTGTTATCAGAGGTTTTGAAGCGGAATCTGGAACACATCCTTCTCAAAATACCTAATTACCACGATTGTCATAATTGTTTTGGACTACAGGACGCTAGTAGCAACAACTTTATTGATCTAAGATTACTAAGTCACAAATATTATACTGGTACCATCTAACTTTGTAAATATAGGCTACCATGAATTAATATACTGTGGGCCATTATTAATCAATAGAGAATCGTTTGAAAGTGACTTGTCATGTGGAAAGTAGAGCTGGAAATAAATGGTATAAAATACCGACACAATGGAAAAATAAACACATAAGCAGTATAATGTGATCCTTTATTGACAACGTTTCGCCCACGCCACGGCTTTATCGAGTCAAACAGATCTGTTTGTGACTCGATAAAGCCCTCTGCGTGGGCGAAACGTTGTCAATAAAGGATCACATTATACTGCTTATGTGTTTATTTTTCGAAAGTAGAGCTCCATTTCTTGGCCTATTTTTAAGCAATTTATTGGCCCATTTCTTGACGCATTTCTTGACCCATTTCTTGACCCAGTTCTTGACCCATTTCTTGACCCATTTCTTGACCCATTTCTTGACCCATTTCTTGACCCATTTCATAAGCCAGTTTTTTGTTGACCGTTTGCAACCCCCCCTCCCACCTATTTAACTGGCCACCTGTGATGATAATTCAGTTTTCCTTGCCAAAAAATATCGGTGAGGTACAAGCTAACAATAAAGATTTTTAAATATGGAATATGACCCAACATCTGCAGCTCCTTATGTGCCCATGACGTAACGAAGATGTGCCCAAGATGTGCCCAAGATGCAGCGAAGGCGTACCCAAGACGCTTCCAAAACGGGCCCAAAAGAAATGAGAACCTCTTTAGTATCAAATCAAAACCATAATTTTTAAAGGGGTGGAGAGGTAAGCCAGAGGAAGGGCTCGGTCAGATGACCAAAAGCTCCTCTAACTGTGGGTCATCATATGACTAAGATCTTACCTAACCGAACCTTGTTATTATTTTCTATGAAATTGATTGTCGAGATTCATTCTCGGAACTTTTGGACAAGAGAATATAAGAAAGCATATGGTACAATTGCCTTAAGTGCATTCTAGGAACCAGAGTGAACTATATTTTTCCTTTCTAGATATCTGTCATTAGCTGAAAGTGTTGCCACAGTAGCATGCAACAAAGTGTTGCCAGAATCACATGCAACCTAACAGTAAATATTGACAATTCCTTTAACAGCTCTGAATAATAATTTCAGAAAAACTTTCTCCTCCATTACGAAAAACGCAAAAAGGCACAATACCGTGACTTAAACAATACACAAATAACCCGACGTTTCGGTCCGACGTGGACTTGCATTACGTTTTGATCTACCTGCAGAGAAATTAGCAAAAACCTCGGCAAAGTTATTGAAAATATAAAAAAAAACTAGAAGTACTAAACTTAAAAATCCCCCATATTTTTGGACGCTAAACTTTAGACGACATTTCATGTCTTTGCTGGACTATTATTAAACAAGTTTTAAGCTGTAATCAGTGTGGGTTATTTGTGAATTGTTCCAACCACGATACTGTGACGTTTATTCCTCTTCATTACACATAGTTATTTTAAACCATAACCACGGGAGGGGTCTGAACTCGCGGCGAGAGAGTCGTAAAATTCCAGGTCAGTGGAATGGTTTGTTTACAATCGTGTCTTTACGATTTCATGAGTCACGATTATTTTCATCCATTTTAGAAACCTTGATCTGTGAAGGCTTACAGGGGCGAAACGTGAGAAACCTCTTTCACTCGCACGTTTCGGGGTAATACCGAGAAAAGTTCGACCTCTCGGGAGTAAAACAAATAAACAAACTTTGTTTACAATATACAATATGTTTACACGTAAGAAAATATTGTTAAGGATGCGGTCCATTTCATGGGATGGTGTACCCCAGTTCCATGGATCAAGAGCTGCATACCAGCATCGGAACACCCACCCCCCCCATCCGCTCCTTCGAACGGAGATCACGAAGGGAACACTACGGTACACATTAAAACACTGAACGGAAGTGCAGAGGATCGAGCCTTCACTACGTCTTGCTCTAAAGGACCCACATGGGTTTAACGTTTAACATGAAATAAAAAGACTTTAAACACAGTTTGATAACAAAAACTTTGAAGAACAAGAATAGTTTAAAACTAACAGGAGATTACTGTATTTTATGAATCGCTAAATACTCGTGGGTTATTTAACGAGAGGAGTGATGGAGGCTCGATCCTCCGACCGATATTTGCGGCTTTGTTTCTGATCAATTAGGCTGTAGGGATGGAATGAATATAGGAGAATTGGATAGTAGTTATCTCAGCCCTTTAAGAGCAGTGAGCTTCTTCTAAGCTCCTTCTCAGCTCCCCAATGAGAAGTAAGGTGTGTCTCAGCTCCCTACGGAGTGAATATGGTTCTCAGCTCAAGTACCGACGTACGTGACAGCTCTTTATGGAGTAGCGAGGCAATGCTCTGCTCCTTTGAAGAAGAGATCCTGACTTTGGAGTAACACTAGCACCTCTGAAGAGGTCATGACTTTGGAGTAACACTAGCACCTCTGAAGAGGTCATGACTTTGGAGTAACACTAGCACCTCTGAAGAGGTCATGACTTTGGAGTAACACTAGCACCTCTGAAGAGGTCATGACTTTGGAGTAACATCAGTAACTGAAAAGAGGTGGTGACTTTCTAGCAATTTCGTGACATGTGCCTGCATCTATGTGTGAATTTTTTTCAGGAGGCTTTCAACAGCATAAAGGCTTTGCCTCCCCTACCCAATCCCAACCTTCCTCTGAAGGAACAATCAACGAGATGCTCATCTTTGGTGAATGGGAAGAGAGAAATCATGACTGCAGCTCTCCCGGAGCGTCGTAATCCTGATCTCAGCTCAGCGCTTCACACAGCTATATTCTCAACATTTATAGACTTCCTGCAGAGCTGTAAAAGGCCATATCTTTACGCGGCTTACATTACCATTTGAGGGAGACTTATAGAAGGCAAATATACGGTTGACTTTTATAGACTCCCTTGAAGATTTTCATAACACGAGGTTTTTACAAGATGTTACACAGTGTGTGGATTATGAAGGAAGGGTGGGGGATGTTGCAGTTCTGGAGGTGGGAGGTAGTGTCTGGTTTCTGAAGGAAGGGTGGGGGATGTTGCAGTTCTGGTACAGTGTCTGGATTATGAAGGAAGGGTGGGGGATGTTGCAGTTTTGGAGGTGGGAGGTACAGTGTCTGGATTATGAGGGAATGGTGGGGGGATGTTGCAGTTCTGGAGGTGGGAGGAACAGTGTCTTTTTTCTGAAGGAATGTTGGGTAGGGATGGTGCACTTCTGAAAGTGAGAAGTACAGTGCCTGGTCACCCTGGATGGATGGGTATATTAGTTCTGGACGCAGGAAGCACAGTGCCAGCATTCGGAAGGATGAATGGAGATGTCGCAGTTTTGGAGAGTGGAAGAACATTGTCTGCAATGAGCATATGTTGATGCATAAATACATACATACTTATTTACATACATACATAAATACATACATAATAAATGCACACATACACACACACACACCTACATACATATCTACATACACACCTTCATACGTGCATACACACCTACATACATTCAACTTCCCTGAAATTTCCACTTTTGCAGCAGAAAGGGCAGAAATGCAACAGGAAAGGTAGAATGACTAAAAATGCACTCACCCACGCGATCTCTCTCTCTCTCTCTCTCTCTCTCTCTCTCTCTCTCTCTCTCTCTCTCTCTCTCTCTCCTGGCTGCGCCTCTGTGTATATTAGGGATTTTTCTTATCTCTGTCCAAACTGCAAAACTTGAATCCTAAATCCAAGGCACAAATCATCACGCTCCATTAAATCCTTTCATAACAGCGTAAATCTTCCGTGCATGGGGGGGGAGGGGGAGACGGATGGGAGGAGGGGGGGGGGAATTTAAGGTGGGGGAAGTGGACTTTCACCCTCCTCTTCTACTTGTCCATCTTCTATCAACTCTTCATCTTCTACCTCCTCTCCTTCTTTGTCTTCTATCTCTTCTACCTTTTTTTTTCTTCTCCGTCATATTTACATCTACTACTTATCCTACTTTACCTACGCCTGTTTCTCAACCTCGTCACTTCACAGACTTCACGTAGATAGTCTTCTACTTCATCTACATCTACTAGTCTAACTCTACATGTGTACTAGTTTTATTTTCTTTATGCTTTGAATTCTACATTTTTTTTTTTAATTGGAATTATTACTAAAGATTTCTCTTATCTCTCCGCACTTTAGAGCGCCGGAAGCTCATTTGCATAATGTTTATATGGAATGGATGTGCTGGAAAAAATCTTTCCCATATATCTGGTGTTTCTTGTACTTAGGAAAGTTGATGCTAAGTTTTCGCTTTTGTGGGTTTTTTTTCGTTTCCATTTGTCTCTGAATGTTGCTTGTTTGTTGCAATGTTTTTTTTTCTGTCTTTGAATGTGTGACTGTTGTTTTGTGTGTCTGTTGTTAGGTTTGTGTGTTTCTGGCAATCCTTCATTTCCTGTCTGTCTGATTGACTATCTGACTGTCGTCACTCCTTCTCTTTTGTCTCTAGCTTTCTCTTTCTTTCTTTTTGTTTGTCTCTGTCTCTCTCTCTCTCTTCTCTCTCTCTCTCTCTCTCTCTCTCTCTCTCTCTCTCTCTCTCTCTCTCTCTCTCAACATTCCTTGCACATTCCTGGCCCCGTTGTCTTTTACGCAGCTCTTGTTGCAAAGTCCATCAAAGGCAAAAAATAATTGCCTATCGAAATTTTCACATTTTTCGCAACAAATTTTTAGCTCTTGTTGCAGCTGCTTCTGCAGTGCGTTGCATTCACCGCCAATTCTTCTCCAAATGCAATTTTTGTATATATATATATATGTATATATATTGTATTTTAAAAATTGCAGACAATTAGGAGATTTAACAGTGAGATTTGTTTTAACATAGAGAATAATTTGTGGCTTGTCCATAAATTACAGTCAACTAATGAGCATTTAGTGAAATTAAACGAATGGACAATGGTATTACATTGTGGGTACTGAATTCAATTTTATTTCATCTATCTGTCACAGTATTGTATATATATATATATATATATATATATATATATATATATATATATATAATATTGTGTATGTGTGTCGTACTAAATATACCGAATTGGCCGAACTCTCTAAAAAATTAAACTTTTTCCAGAATTTTTCATACATATTGATAACTAATTTTTTCATTAACAATGATATAATTATTTTTATTTTTGGACCAAAGTTAACTTAGAAACCTCACCTAACCTCCCTAAATAACAGTTGTTTTTTTTAGCTAAATTCTGCTATATATATCATTGGTCACCTTCAATATATTTAATATTGCATTAAGTCTATGTAATATATTTTTTTTTCGTTATCCTCAGATCGATTTCCGCTGATTTATTCCAAAAAAAAATTTTCAATAGGCTTATTCGGCAAAGTGAACCTTTGCCACATAGGCCCAAGTGGACGATTCGGCTTATTATAAAAATACATACATATAAGAATGATGAAAAACCAGCCATGTTTCTGGTAATATCAGCGTTTATTTTTCGACCTATTTCCGCTACTCCATTATCAGAAGTAAAAATTGAATTCGAATTATTATACTTTAAATAAATCTAAGAGTTAAATGCAAGGTGAAAACTAAATACAAGGTAATTCTCTCCTCCGTTTATTGCTAAAGGCGGAACCGGAAGTGTTCTGGTGAGTTTAGGGTGTCTTTGATGACTGTGCTCAATCAGTCGCCCTAAATAATTAAAATCTGGTCACAGTGATATATATATATATATATATATATATATATATATATATATATATATATATATATATATTGTCTATGTCTGAAGACATTTGATATATTTGGGATCAGATCCGATTGGATCTCATTCCAAAGTAGCTGAATGATGCATAGAGTTTTATTGATTACAATGGAACTTAAAAAATACGGAGACAGTTTTGTCTGGAGTTCTTACTGTACACACTCCACTGTGGTCAGCCCCATGGTAGTGCACTGAGTGGCTAACACAATGGCGGACTTTATAATTATATTAATGGTATATAAAGATGACAAGTGAATGAATAAGACAGATGTGAAGCACTATAGTATCTTTTTTAAGGAGATGTTCCGACAAGTAGAGGATTTATTAATCCAACTAGGAGAATCAGCGGTGGAAGACGTGTAGAGTTAATTGTGAGGTGATCAGTCCCTCCCCCCCATCCCCAGCCTTGATGAATCTAAAGCTTTAGATTCATCAAGACTGAGGTGACTGAACACCTCTGATTACTGTTTCACGTCTTGAATCGATGATTTTCTGTATTTGTGTATTGTTTCAGTCACGGTATTGTCCTTTTTTTATTTTTATTGGGCTAATAAAGGCACAGGTTGGCAAAACATCTCAACACCACAGTAAGTCAATCAGAGGAGTTGATGTTGATGGTGTAGTGTTGAGAAGCTACGAAGCATAACTGAGCTTTTCTGGATTATTGCATATTTAACCCCCTTTTGAGCACTAATATTGAAACCTCTGTCTTCTGTACTTATTCACTGGGAGCAAAATGTTCCATTCATTTCTTTAAAACCTATACATGTCTCTCAGTGTATATACACTGATAGTTGACTCAATTTTAATAATAATAATCTTTATTTCTACAAGTACATGAAACAACTTATACAGACTACCTGACATTAATGGCATTCTATATAGAAAGCAACTGGTTAGGAGCTAAATAATTAGTTGTGATCAGGTTACATGCAGCCTTAATGACCCTCATATAGTCGACCAACCGACACCACCCTATACTGACCTCTGGTGGGCTTCTTAATAACTCCTAACGATGGTTAAAACACAGAAAATGCATTTTTTATCACGTCGAATGCTCTCACTATAACTACATAGGCTTTTTTATTTGGTGTGCATATTCTGTGCTATGTTCGTAAGAATGCATGTATGCAGATGAAGTACGCATTGAAAGCTATCGTAATTCGGAGTTGACTTTGGGGCGGCCTTTTCAAACACATGCTTTCATTTGCATCCTTTTCAGGCGTAGTCGTAGCAGGGAGGTGTCTTGAGCCTCTGTTCACTCTGCCATTTACATCCATATCGACCCTTACTAAAGCCATTTCCAGCCGGCCTTTGTGACTCCCTTGTTCCCGTCACTGTGCACCTGTTATCCGTTACTACCCCTTCCTTTTTTCCCCATTGATTCCTGCTATTCTTACCTATGAAAAGTGTGTGTTTTTCCTCTCTCCCCCTCTGCTTTGTCAGGTGGAGAGTTTGCCTGCAGGAAAGAGCAGTGTTGCAAGGCTATTGCAAGCCTTTTTGGTAATATTCTTTAATTATATTCGTAAATGCAGCATAATGCGATCCATTATTGACTACGTTTCGTCCACACAGTGGACTCCATCAAGTCTTGATAAAGCCCACAGTGTGGGAGAAATGTAGTCAATAAAGGATAGCATTATAATGTATTTGTTTATTTTTCCATAGTGTTGGTATTTTATTCCACTTAATTCCAATTATATTCAGCTGGTTAATGGGATTTAAAGCCGGTCGACAACACTAGGGTTATTAAGGCTGCATGATAACCTGTACATCACTAGATAAGAATACTTTAATCCATATTTTAGGCATCAAGCTCTCGTCATATATACACTATGAGAAATACAAATTTCAGTGTATATACCCTGCGATTTTCAGCTATTATTCTATATTTCAAAGCTGAACTTATTAAGAACTTTAGACACTTTTACTCTAAACTTATATTGTCTTACCATATATAAATATATCTGAATTTTAGTTAACTATTTTTAGTAATTCCTAAAAAGACACTTGAAAAAATAAATATACATGAAAATATTCCGAAATGTTCTTAGATAGACAGACAGCTAGATAGATAGATATGCAATACAGTCGCAGACAGGCGATCTTAACACTGTAAGACAAGCCAACGGGAAGGGAAATCTTAGCTCAAGTACTTTCACACGTCTCCGTGCATCATCAGGAGCTATGCAATGTTGCAAGAACAGCATCAAATGAAATGAAGGGAAGTTTTCTCAGAGTGAGGCTAGTGTCACCACTGTACCTCACTCAGAATGTATGAAAGTGTTTACCTGGAGAGAGTTCCGGGGGTCAACGCCCCCGCGGCTCGGTCTGTGACCAGGCCGCGTATATGTATACATATATATATATATATATATATATATATATATATATATATATATATATATATATATATATATAAAATATTATATATATACATATTATCCTGTAAATATGTTCTTTAATCTGTATGTATGTATTAATGCACTTTACAGTGTCTGTATGTTTGTGATTTTTTTAAGGACACCGGTTATCTACTGAGGAAAGGTGACCCGAAAAAAAAAAGAACCACTTTCACCCTCATTCGTTCAATCACTGTGCCAATGCATGTTCATATGTATATAACTCTGCGTGTATATAACTGTATATGTGTATTTCACTTTCTGCTGTATGACAACTAAGGTGAACTAAGGCAGTGTCATTAGTGGTGCTGTGTGAGGATACGCATAAATCATGGCTCCAAGCTTCTCCTTTTGTTTTGTATATTAAACAAATATATTTTGCATATTTCTCCTGTGTATATATACCTAGATATATATATTATATATATATATATATATATATATATATATATATATATATATATATATATATCACTTGCTGGGGTTCCTCAGGCAGAGTGGGTAAGGTCTCATATATATATATATATATATATATATATATATATATATATATATATATATATATATATATATATATATCACTTGCTGGGTTCCTCAGGCAGAGTGGGTAAGGTCTCATATATATATATATATATATATATATATATATATATATATATATATATATATATATGTGTGTGTGTGTGTGTGTGTGTGTGTGTGTGTGTGTGTGTGTGTGTGTGTGTGTGTGTGTGTGTGTGTGTGTGTGAGACCTTTACCCACTCTGCCTGAGGTATCCCAGCAAGTGAGCCGTCTCCTGTATTGTCCCAGTGCTTAAGAGAATAGGGAACAGCATAAGCGGGTATAAATAAAAATGGGAACTATGTCTATAGTTTACTTAATACCATAAAGAGCGAGAATACAACATATCCGGTCGGAGAATTACATCATATAACAATTAACCTATGAGACTTATTACCAGAGGGGAAGGGTAGATGTTATCGGTAACACGGACTTGTAATCACTTTTAATTCACCGACAAGCTGACCCGAGATTCGCAATGCGTGGCCCACTACACACACGGCTGTCCCGGGCTCCCGGACCTGTCACCCACCTCCCTCTCTAGCTGTTTCCTTGAGCTTATATGGTCCTTCAAGCACCCCCTCCCCCAATGAGGCGTACACCAATGACCTGACTAGTTCAAGAACAAAAGACCTGAGACTTAAGCAGACAGCTATTTGCCAAGGCAATGTGTGTGACAATTTACTGGTTAATTAGGTTCCCCTCAGAGACCTCACAAGCACAGTGACTACATCACAACTGCGACTAGTCAAGGCTTCGAACCCATGCTGCTTTGGCCCGCCTCATGGTGAGCAAAAAACCATGACGCTCTAACCCACAGGACCACGCAATCCTACAAGAACCAAGCACCCAGCAAGCTACGTATGTTACCCATTGGCCCATACCACCGTATGTCCTAGGACCAAGGGTAACACACCTAGCTTGGCTGGGTGCTTGGTTCTTGTGTGTGTGTGTGTGTGTAATTGCTTCTGTAATTAGTAGAATCCTTACAGTTATCATCAGCATTACTAATACTACTTCTACCGCAGTCACCACCACTACCACCACAACCATCACCACCACTACCTTACCCACTATCACTACCACCACCATTATCACCAATAATATAAAAAAAACACTGTTATCACCACCACGACAACTATCACCAGCAACAACCATCACTATTACTACCACACGTACCATACCCACAACTACCACTATCGCCTCCACAAAAATCACTATTACCAACACCATTACCCCTATTCCTGCAACAACCAGAATTACAACCACCACAACGACAATTATCACCACCAGTCATCACCACCACTACCTCTATTTCCACCCCTTCCCCCCACATGAACCAGCCACCACCACGACTACCACACTTACACTCAACACTACCACAACCACATTCTACTCTTCTCTCCCCCGAGATGCAACCTCACAAAGACCTTCAGGGTGGGTGTGTAGGTTTCACTGAAACGCAACAGGGAATACTCTAAGAATATCCTAACCCTGTTGTTTTTCTCTTATCCTGCCTGATGTCCGTTAACGGTGAGTCTTACCGTTGCTGTGCGCGCCCAGCTCTGTAAAAGGCTTATTCTGCCTGCATTTCTTTTTGGAAATTTTATTTTTCAGGGGAATTTTAAAGATGTTCTTAAGAGTGTGTGGATTTTTTGCACTTTATGGAGTGAAAGACATTAATGTAATTATTATTATTATTATTATTATTATTATTATTATTATTATTATTATTATTATACGCAAGGGAACATACCATATCTGGAGTATTAGAAGTAAGGTTTAATCGTAGGATGAGTATGGTAGCTTCGATTCCTTGCATCAAGAACCCTTCACCATCATCCGTTGGGGACAACAGATGCAACAGTACTGTTTACTTATTATTGCTGAGAGAATGCAAAGCAGATAACTTAATAAAGTTGAGTTTGCGGAGAGAAATCTAGAAAGTGTGTGTGGTGTGTGTGTGTGTGTGTGTGTGTGTGTGTGTGTGTGTGTGTGTGTGTGTGTGTGTGTGTGTGTGTGTGTGTACAATTTCATATATGTTAATTAACAGTTGAAACATCTTGCCTTCCTCCTTATGTTAGTTTATTATTCTTTATTATTACGGTGATCCTTCACCATCATCATGACCTGTCAAATGTTACGTAGATATACACAGTATGAGGGAACAGATCTATCAGGTTAAAAAAAGTATGTTAAATAAGTTAATCCAATGTATACATGTATTCAGATACTGATTACATGCAGGGGCTGATCTACCATGAAAGTAATGAAGCTTAAGCTCCAGGGCCCCTAATCCCGGTGGGGCCCCAGAAGACACTTTAGTCCACATTGCTTAAAATTTTTGGGTCTACTGTATGGGAAGGGGTTGCGACGGGGCCCCCATAACAGGTCAACTTCAGGACCCCAAAAATGTACTGAACCTGCACAGGGAAGAACTCAACTATTTCAGCATAAATAACTGGCTATTAAATTCAGGTCTGAACCATCTAATAATAACAATATAATATCTTTATTTACTACAAGTACATGTACAAGGTATATAAGCCTAGCTGACATCAATGACATACTACTATATAAAAAGCCACTTGTTATGCTGAGCATTTTCGGACACATTAGGTCAGTTTCGTCCCAAGATGCGACCCACACCAGTCGACTAACACCCAGGATGCCACCCACACCAGTCGACTAACACCCAGGATGCCACCCACACCAGTCCACTAACACCCAGGATGCCACCCACACCAGTCCACTAACACCCAGGATGCGACCCACACCAGTCGACTGACATCCAGGTACCCATTTTACTGATGGGTGAACATAGACAATCGGTGTAAGGAAACACGTCCGATGTCTCCACTCCGTCGGGAATCGAACCCAGACCCTCGACGTGTGAAGCGAGGACGTTTGCCACCAGGCGACGGGGTTCCTCTCAGTACTTCTACTCTCACGAACAGTTCAGGACATTTACTAGAGAAAACGTTTCTCCCCTAGTAGATTCTTCAGTTCTAATGAAGAAGCCACTTGTGGCGAAACGTTTACTCTAATAAATGTCGTGATCTGTACCATTTTCCATTTCTACTCTCGTAAGCATGAGACGAATTTGTCTAATTCTGTGTCGTTTGAGATCACTGCGATTTTTTGATGTCAGCTTTATTTTTCGAGCTCTATGTAAATAGTGGAAAGGATTCGGCCGAGTTTCGATCACTGAGGAATTCCTCTTGTAACATTTAGGAAGTCAAATAGTTTCCCCTCCACTGGCGCTTTCTTATTGGTAGGTCGGTGGTTGACTCAAGGCTGAAATCAAGTCTCTTATGCCACAAAACTTTATCAATTTTCTAAGTGGTTCTTTATCAAATTTTTCAGTAAATCCAGGAACAATGTAGGGACTTTTCTCCCAAGTTTTTTTTTATATAAATATATTTCCTTTAAATAAAATTGTAAGGTATGTTTTTTCTTTACTGCAATTCTTTTGTTTTAATAATTTTTTTGGTACAAAATGATTTTTTTTTAACCTAATGACGAATTTTCCAAATATTTCACCCTAATTGACAGTAATTAAGGGTGTACCTGATGTCTCTTGTTAACTATCTAAGTCATCTTTATGTGTTTCCATTCATTAGACATTTTTTCCCTCTTTTGTTACGAGATAAATTAACAATAAACAAATACACCTGGGTGTATTTATTTGAAGACGTTACGCTAACCAGTGACTTTTTTAATTCTCTACAGACATAGACAGGTAAAGGTGAGGTAATCAGTCCCTCTACTGTTTTCACGTATCGTCTCTGTATTGAACTGATAAAGCAATTGGTTAGCAAAATGCTTTCTTATAACCATAGCCATGTATTCCAAAAGTGTTGAATACCATAGTCGTTATGATTCTAATGTTACATTCTAAACCCGTGTGGGTCATTCTGCGCATGGAACAGTGGAATCTCGATCCACTGTCCCTTAACAGCTGGCTTCTTTCAGATCACTCAGGCTGTTAGTTACCTTTCACCTTCGTCTGTTCATTCAGTTATCTGTTAGTAAGTCTGGTTATTATCTTCTCCACATTTATCACTAACATTGCTGGGAGCGCAGCATTTATACCATTTCGTAAACTGGATGCATTAGCAGTGCGTTGTTGCCTATGTCTACATGAGACTTACGCAGTGGTAACGAAACTAGGACTCATAGATGGGGTTCCTAACCTCACGTTTCCTAACCTCCAAGTAACTAACACGGTGAGGAAGTCGGAACGTCAGCAAACATATATATATATATATATATATATATATATATATATATATATATATATATATATATATATATATATATATAAGAAATTGTGTATATATATATACACAATTTCTTGTAAGAGTTATCTTTGTTATAAATATTGTATTCAGATATTCAGTTATAACAAAGTTTACTAACAAATTATTGGTGGTTGGGTTTACCTAAGCTTTGCTGGGAGCTGTTTTGCCAGGCTGACTCCAGCATGAATATCTGATTACTTCATCATTTTTTAATAAACATTGCACCAAACTACAAAGCTGAGAGAGAGAGAGAGAGAGAGAGAGAGAGAGAGAGAGAGAGAGAGAGAGAGAGAGAGAGAGAGAGAGAGAGAGAGAGAGAGAGAGAACTACCCAAGTAATCACAGAGGCAAACAAGAAACAGAGTGGAAAGATCGGTCGACCCCATTTCTTTCATCATTTAATATATGATAATTCCACTGCCTCACAAGAGGAGGAGAAAACAGACTCACGGAAGAGCATCGGAGAACTTCATCAAAGAGAATTTCTCCCAGCGGCCATTGGAGAACGCGTAATGTTGTAGGATAAGGAATATGGAGACGTGAATTACTTTGGGGAGACCCCAGGGAACCTACGTAGGTCAGTTCTCTCTAAGAATTTTAGTTTCCAGAGACAAAGTCCTAGATTTAGTGACTCTGTCATCATCAGTTCTTACTACTGAAGTTCTCTTGTTTACTGTGACACTGTCCTTGGTATAGTGACACTGTAGTTGGTATAGTGACACTGCTCTTGGAATAGTGGCACTGTCCTTGGAATAGTGGCACTGTCCTTGGAATAGTGGTACTTTCCTTGGTATAGTGACACTGTAATCATTAGGTCTTAATGTTGAAGTTGTCTTGTTTACCGTGACACTGTCCTTGGTACAGTGGCACTGCCCTTGGCATAGTGACACTCCTTGGCATGGTGACACTGTCAGCATTAACTCTTGTTTACTGTGACACTGTCCTTGGTTTAGGGACACTGTCATCAATAGTTCTCGCTGTTTAAGTGTCCTTTATATCCAGGAACACTGTCTTAGGATTAATGACACTTTCCTCAGCAGATCTCATCATTTAAAACCCTTAATTTTCAGTGGCACTGTCCTAGATTAACAAACACTCTATTTTAAGCAGTTCTCACTATCTGAGACTCTTATTTCCTCTTGGCATTATCCTAGATCTATCAACACTGTCATCAGTCTCTTCAGATACTGTCCCTGCCAGTGTCTTAGAGCCAGTGACCCTGGATTCAGCATTTAAAAAGCATCTTTAACTCTAAAGTCACTTCCCTAGAATTTAATGACAGCACTCACGAAAATATCTAATGGCACTGTTGAAAGAAAGTTATGATGGCACTGACTAGGAAGTAAAAAAAAATATGATGACACTTTCCTCACTCCCTGAAGACACTGGTTTCAATGTCCTTTCTGACCAAGTCATATTTATCTTCTGCTAACGACCACCTCTGTCGTTACGTGTGACGAGTGAGTGTGTGCGTGTGTGTGTACGTGTGTGGGGGGATTGGGTATGGGGGTGTGTGGATGTTACTAGTTGTCAAATGCACTTGTCGATAGATATTTGGCCTTTTTTGTGTGTGTGAGCCTGTGTGTGTTTGTGTGTACTCACCTAGTTGTGGTTACAGGGGTGTGTGTGTGTTTGTGCGCGTGTGTTTTCATACGGATATACTCACATAGTTACATAAATTCCTAATGCATTTTATTTGTTTACTGCCCACACACTAAAGCAAATCTTTCTTATTGTGTTGACACATTTCAGCTTGTACTTTCCATATGTCTCATCGCTCAATTTTCTCTCGTATCATATATTCTGTTCCTATTAGCATTATATTTGAATATCTCAAACGCTGTGATCATATCTTCTATAGTTTTCTTATATTCTATTAATATGTGATCAAATTCTCTTAATTATCATCAAATCTCAAACGTCGCTGTTTTGGGGTTAAATTTATAGATAATTAGTGACAAGACTAGCAAAGGCCTTTTGACAGTCTAGGAATAAGCACCCTAGAGGTTGATTTCTCTCCCATTAGTTCTTGAAATCAATAAGGTTAATTAAGCAGGCTTTACACTATGCTCATTTTTATTATAAGTGTGTGGGTTTTTCACATAGTTTCTTTATTTAATCCTCATTACATTCTCCGTTACTTTGCAACGTACTCATATCACCCTAAATGATCTGTAGTTTACCAGCCCATGTCTATTTCTGGGGGATTTATGCTACATTTGCAATTTTCAAGCTTTAGGACTGCTCCTGTGATGAGTTGTTGATTCTTGTTAGTGGTCTGCATAGCATCTCTGTCGCCTCCTTCAGTATCCGTGCTGAGATTATATCAGATTTCATATTTTTCTGTGTTTTCAGCTCCTTCAAGTAGATTATTTTGTTTGAATCGAAGCCTGAGTCCATTGTGGTTGTATTGTTTTTGTGGGGGGAGGGGGGTGGTGGAAATTCCGACCCGTTCTTGGTTCATTTCCATCTCTCGCGTTATATATACATATTTACTTTGCTCTTTTGTTCTTAACTTAATTACGATGTTTATCAAAACATGAGACGCCTTTGTGCTTCTCCCTCTTCTATCGTGTTGACATAAATCTTTCAGTAAGTTTTTGAGTTTCTTTACGAGGAAGTCTGTCACGTCGTTTGTTTTAATTTGTGCTTGTGTATGTATGTATGTATGTATGTGTGTGTGTGTGTGTGTGTGTGTATATGTGTGTGTGTGTGTGTGTGTGTGTGTGTGTGTGTGGTGTGTGTGTGTGTGTGTGTGGGTGTGGGTGTGGTCTCCCTTCTTTTTTCCTCTAACACTCAACCGTATAGTTTCTTCTCTGCATTTTCTCTCTGGAGGACTCGGCTATTACCCACAGAGACCTGGGGGGGAGGAACTCCAGTCAGCCGTACGAACTAATGTCTCCAAGAAGGAGATAACATATTTTTATACGCTTATGCTGGAGCGGCGAGAAGAGGGTGATGGAGCGAGAGAGAGAGAGAGAGAGAGAGAGAGAGAGAGAGAGTACCCTTCTCCAGATCATTTATTCCTGGGATGACTCGAGTCTGGAACATGTTCGTACAGCATAATGACATCAGCGAAATAAAGTCAGTTGACCAAATGAAATCTCTGGCCCACAGATGGTTCCAACCTCATCCTTTTCCCTACTTGTATGTCTCATAGCAATAAAAAGGCTTTCAAATGAGTTGATGTAGGTAACAGCTCTTAGCTTGTAAATAAAGTTAGGAATCTTAGTCCAACCTTTAAAACCCTGTGTAAGAGAGAGAGAGAGAGAGAAAGAGAGAGAGAGAGAGAGAGAGAGAGAGAGAGAGAGAGAGAGAGAGAGAGAGAGAGAGAGATAGAGAGAGAGAGAGACAAGACAGATAGACAGACAGACAGACAGGCAGGCAGACAGGCAGGCAGACAGGCAGGCAGACAGATAGACAAGTGAACAAGCGGAAATGCTGTCAGAAGTTTCAACTGCAACTTGTGGGTTACCTCTGAAAACACAATTCTTTCTTTCAACAACAGTGCATAAAACATCACGGACGCTCCTTCTTAAGCGCTCTTTCTCTCTCTCTCTCTCAACTCAGCCTTAAGTTATCGTATTCCTTTCACCAGAAAATCATTCTCCTACCTCTTTTACCTTACCTTCGTTTACTATTGGGGCACCTGGCTTTCTTTCGATAATGGCCTTAAGCTATTTTTTTTTCCAAATCAATCAGTAATACATTCACCAAGCACAATATCAATTAATATTAATATTTTTTCTTTTCTCATTGGGTCGTTATATGAGTGAAGTTTTTTCTCTCAGTGGGTCGTTATATGAGGGAAATTGAACAACTGTCTCTTTACACAGAGGAAACGGTTAAAGAAGTGAAGATATTGAAATGTTCACTATTTTCTTTTTTTTTGCAAAGATGATCAACTATTTAATTTCCATTAAGTCTGAGGGACTGACCACCTCACACTCTTGGCTTCTTCCGCTATACCCTCGGTCGTCCTACGATACATAACGCCACAGGAGAAAGATTACTTAAACTGATATGGAGGAATTCCAAGTATACATTAAAATTATTAAAAAAAAATTGTATAAGATTGAAACTATTTACACACACACACACACACACACACACACACACACACACACACACACACACACACACAAATATAGGTAGTTGCTCAGCGCAAGAGAATTGTAATGACATTTAAACAACAATTTGAGTCTTACGAAGTCTCACTCGAAATGTCAACGATTCTGCTGAGGTGCGAATAATTTAAGAGTCTTGCGGATTACTCTGCCAAGACAGGACGGTGTGGAAGAAACATGTGCAAGAGGAGATAAGAAGAAAGTCACGATACCGCGACTGAAACAATTCACCCAAAACCCGCACTTCGGAAACGAAGTTTAGGATGACGTTTCGGTCTCCTGGGCCATTGTCAATTCAGAATGATCCAGGACGGACCGAAACGTCATCCAAACGTTTCTCTCCCAAGAACGGTTTTTTTTTTTGTGAAAATGAGACATATAAATACAAAAGGCACATAAAAGCGGTAGGCAGAGATGTGTGAAAAAAAAAGATCAGCCGGGCTGTGATTTGCACGTCTGTTTACGTACGACCAGCAGTAACAGCCTGGTTGATAGGACTCTGATCCACCACGAGGCCTGGTCTCAGACCGGGCCGCGGGGGCGTTGACCCCCGAAACCCTCTTCAGGTAAACTCCAGGTATCAATTACAACGAGTTTTCTGCTTTGCGCGATTGTCCAGCAAGTTGATTTATACTATATACTATACACTATATACTATACTATATGCTATATAAGAAACCAAGCTTGTGTACACACATAAAACGACATGTACAAAAGAAGGCATTTCGCAGACCAAGACTGTGTACACAATGAGATATAAATACCAAGGTGTAGGGTAACCCCCAGGTTTTACCTCGAACTAATACCAGTGTCTAGCGACGTAAAACTCACTTATCCCCCACCAACACTACCAGGATAATGCACAGAAGCCACCAACGTCTCGGGAAGACAGAAGCAAGCCAGCCGAGGTTTCCGTGTCAGTCTGAGGTTGCCAGAGGGACCTCTAATGAGGCAGCTCACAGCACCGTCTCAAAGTAATAACCTTCAACAATATGAAGCAATTTTCCGCCAGGATTAGAACCATGTTAATTGCTACAGAGTATAAATAATATCTGATATATTGTCGACAGTAAGACTTGTATCTCCCAAAGACCTGAGAAATATATATGCATACATATAGTATTTATATATATATATATATATATATATATATATATATATATATATATATATATATATATGTATACATATACTAAGATACGGTTACTTAAGGATGTACGTAACCTTTTCACCCACAGTAAAGGATAAGTTAATTTTGTTTGATATATTGACCTTCAGGTATATATAATTTATACACTGAGAGGCATATACCTCTTGGTGTATATACACTATAAGAAATACACCTCTCGGTGTACAGTATATACACTGCTGTTTGCAAAGTATATTTCCTTGAACTAATAATGATAAATACTAATGCTTTATTCATTAGACTGAAAATAAAAATTGAAATGTTCTTTTGTGTCTAGCATTAGCGAGTGACAACATAGCCGCTGAGAGAGAAATACAAAGTTTATTGTGTGAATTAATAATTAGCAAGGAATTGAAGATTGTACACGAGTTCAAGTGAAGGGGATTGGAAATACGGCTTGGAAGTGAGGGGCTGTAGGGAAGAGTTTGAGGTTGGAGACCTGAGTTGCTGATCGGAAGTGAAGGGGCTGATTGGACGTTGAGGTGACAAAGTATTAATTGGAAGTGAAGGGGCTGATTGGACGTTGAGGTGACAAAGTATTAATTGGAAGTGAAGGGGCTGATTGGACGTTGAGGTGACTGAAAGTATTAATTGGAAGTGGAAATATCCTAAAACTCAGATGAGTCATAGGGATGTTAGGAAGTACTTCTTCAGCCGTATAGTTGTCAGGATGTGGAACACTCTGAAGAGTGAAGCAGTGGAGGCAGGGTTCATACATAGCTTTAAGCTGGGAGAGAGTGGACCTAGTAGCGACTATCGAAGAGGCGGAGCTAGAAGCTGTGAATCGACTCCTGCAACCACATATAGGCGAGTACACAGACACACACAAGACTTAAGAAAGAGGAGGTGGTCAAACGAGAGATGAAAGGAAGATGCACAATGCACTGGGTAACATCATCAAAGATTTCTCCACATAGAAAGCTAGGGAGACACCAGGGTGGAGAGATACCAGAGATAAGAACACAGAAAGGGAACTGGATCAAAAGCAACAGCTGCTGTAGGTAATCAACAAAGAATTAAGGGAACCTTATTCAAGAAATGCAAAGGGGACTTATAATATCTAACCATTTGTATTCACAAATAACACCGGCCAAAAGTATGAGGTTCTAAAAAGCGACTATTTACAGGTCAATACTCCACATATAGGAAATTACAGATTTTTACACAGTAGACACTGGTGATCAATGGTTAATTTTACTGTTATAGCGCATTGGCCGTCTCCCACAAAGGTAGGTGACCCCGAAAAAAAGAAGAAACCTTTTCACCGTCATTCATTCACTGTCTTGCCAGAAGTGTGTCGATAACACATCTGGGATAACACTCTAAACTGCATCCTCCTCTACCCCTCCTCCAGAGTGCAGGCACTGTACTTCCTACCACCAGGTCTGAAGTCCTTCATAAATAAACATTTATTATTTTTATTATTATTTTCTATTACGTTGAGTAAAAAAAAAATCTTCATGTGTGTAGATATATTATGACAATTAAAATCACACCATCATTACATTTTTAACATATTTTCTCTCGGCAAACGAGCTGGTGCCAGGAGCTGCGAATCGACCCATGTAAACACAACATGGAATGTACACATATGCCGAATGGCAAGAGAAATAAACGTGATATAACTGCATTTAAGTTCCGTAATATTTAAAAATACCATTACTCTTTTTAAAAATACGTTTCTTATCATGATTGACTGGCACAAAGAAAAAAACACATTTCCCATCACTCGCACACAGGCTGCCTTTTCTAAAATGCTCTGATATCGAGTTGGAGTGACCCCCACTGACACAACACCCCCACTTAATCTACATAGAGCTGTTGACATGTTTCCCACCTCATGAACTCAAGTTTTCCTGAATCCCTTCATTTTTTCCCTTTCCTGAAACGCCAACACGTCAAATCCCAAGACCCTCTTATCACCTCTCAGGTCTCACACGTTCGCATATACCTGCTAGATGCCCAAGCCCTTACAGCTCAAAACACTCCCTCTGATCTTTCCTGAGGCGGCCCATATCCCTCCTTTCGTCAGTCTAGGATGTATACTCCTTCCCAGTGAATGATGGTGTATATTAGTGAATGATAATGAATGTTAGTGAATGATATCCACCTCTTCCCTAGATATTGAATGACTCCTATTGGTTTAACACTTTCCCATGAATTAATAACAATAATAACGATAGCAACAACAACAATAATAATAATAATAATAATAATAATAATAATAATAATAATAATAATAATAATAATAATAATAATAATAAAAGTAATAATAATAAAAGTAATAATAATAATAATAATAATAAAGATATGATAAATAAAGTAACTGATGATATCAGGGATCTTTGGTGAAATGTAGAATGATGAAGTGCATAGTTAGAATATTTACTTAGTCATAGTGAATTAATAATGTTGACGATCGTGAATAACATCTGGTCAATGAAAGAAATTTAAACATTTCCATTTAAAGTCAGTTTGAAGAGTAAGGATATTGACAGTAATGTATTATGCAGTCAGTAACAGCTTGAGTGGACAGAGAGTGGGGACGCTGTTAGCGGACGGTGGATAGAACCTTCAATACTCCCTGTGACTGTGAATGACAAATAAGGTTCAATGAAGTAGACACGATGGCTAACATGACGAATGAATGAACGTTCAATAAATGATGAAGGAACAGTGAACTTTTGAATAAAATGCCGCTGTTCAGTGGCTGGAAAAGTTCACACCTGACCTATAATACTATAGCTGGAAGAATTCGTAACTAACCCATAATTCCGCAGCTGGAATAATTCAAAACGTAATAATACCATAGTTGGAACAACTCAGAACTAGCCAACTATTCCACACACAACATAAGGAACACAGAACACAGCAGTAGGCCTACTGGCCTATGCTAGGCAGGTCCAACTCACATCCACTCATGTACCAGTGTAACCTACATTTTAAGATGCCCAAATTTCTTGTCTCAGTGAAGCTACGAGAGTTTGTTCCACTCTTCTGCAACTCTATTGCCAAACCGGAACTTCCCAATATTTCTTCCTAAATCTAAATTTCTCCAACTTGAATCCCATTGCTACGAGTCCTGTCTTGGTTACATATTTTCAACCAGTCTTGTATATCTCCTTCATTTATTCCTGTTTGCCTCTTGTACACTTTGGGTGTTCCGTAGATCGATTACTAGCGCACTCAGCTCACACACTGACGTCCTTGGTTCGATCCCCGGTACGGGTGGAAACATTAGGACGTGTTCCTTAAGATACCTGCTGTCCATGTTCACCTAGTAGTAGATAGGTACCTGAGCGTAAGGCAACAGGTGTGGGTCACATCCTGGGGACAAAATGAACCTAATTTTCCCGAAATGCTCTGCATAACAAGGGACTTTCTATATAGTAGTATGTCATTGATGTCAGCTATGGTCTGTATACCTTGTACATGTACTTGTAGAAATCGAGTATTATTATTATTAGTTTTATTATTATTAATCATATCTCTCGTAAATCTACGTCTGTCTTTGGAAATGCTCTTAATTCACAGAATTAAGAGCGTCATCCTTCTCTGTATATTTTCGGGTGCATTCATGTCCCTCCTGTAATGTGGAGACCAGAACTGAGCAGCATAATCTACAGGAGGCCTGACAAATGATATATAAATGTTGAAGTATTGCCTTAGGCCTTCTATTCGTATTTCGTAGCTGGAACAGTTCACAACTAACCCAAAATACCGTCGCTGGAACGATTCGCAAGTAACCCACAATACTATACATGGAACAATTCACAACTAACCCACAATACTGTACACGGAACAATTCACAACTAACCCACAATACTGTACATGGAACAATTCACAACTAACCCACAATACTGTACACGGAACAATTCACAACTAACCCACAATACTGTACACGGAACAATTCACAACTAACCCACAATACTGTACACGGAACAATTCACAACTAACCCACAGTACTGTACATGGAACAATTCACAACTAACTCACAATACTGTACACGGAACAATTCACAATTAACCCACAATACTGTACACGGAACAATTCAAACTAACCCACAATACTGTACACGTAACAATTCACAATTATCCTCTTATTGGAGAGAAAAATTTAAAGTACGTTTCGGTCCGATATTCGGAGATTTGATCATTTTCCAGGATTGACCGAAACGTCGTGTAGCTTCCTCTTCAAAGTATGGGTTAGTTTTGGTTATAGTGAATATTAATATTTTCAAGGTAAAGAGCTAAACCCATATGGGCCATACAAAGCCTGGGGAAATGAGAGGCGTGTGTGTGTTGGGGGTCAAATAATTTTTGATCCGAGGAATGGGATTGCAGGTCCCAGTTGCAGGAAAGGTCTCAATTGGAACAACATTTCGACCTGGTACAGCCTTGACATGCCAGAGGCAAAACGTTTATCCCAGTAAGCACCATGTGCTGCGATGTTTTTCTTCAATATTTTCGTCAGCTGAAGGGCTCTAATCCCTCGGATTAAGAGCCCTTCAATGACATCAATAAAAAGGGGAGAAAGTTCAATAATTTTTACAAAGAGAACAAAATCTTAATGGTGCATAAATGCGATAAAAAAAAAAATAAGGTACATGGACACGTTTCGCCCAGTAAAGATCCCGAATGTATCCACGATACGTTCTTCAGCACGTTTCTCAATGGTATGATGAGTTGAAAAATGAGAGACGCTTCTGCCACATTTGTGTATCATTATTGCAAAAACGCTACGCCAGCGTAGCTAAGGGACTGATTACCCTCAACTCCTCTCCCACCGTTCTTTTTTGTAATGGACTGAAGAAGCCACTGGCCGGTGAAACGTTTTATTAATAAAGATTCCCAAATATTACACAAGAGTCACATTCTTCAAATGTCGGTCTTCCTAACCACTTACATCGCAAGTGTTAATAAGAAACGATATATGGCTTGTGGCGTTTTCTCTAGAAGACGTTTCGCCCACCAGGGCTTTAATCAGTTAGTCCCTAGTGGACGAAATGTGTTCTCTGTAAAAGGCCGTAAACCGCATGTTTTGGTCTTATTTACATTAGTCAGTACATTTCTTAATGTAGACTTAGTTATCTCCAGAAATATTAACTATATTCTCCGGCACATTCATGTACTTGTAAACTTGTAAATAAATCTTAGATGCATTCTCCAGCACATTCCTTAATGTATTTATAAACACATTTGTCTTAATAAATCTTGATGCATTTTCCAGCACATTCCTTAATGTACTTATAAACACATTTTGTCTAAATAGATCTTTGATGCAGTCTCCAGCACATTCCTTAATGTATTTATAAACACATTTGTCTTAATAAATCTTGATGCATTTTCCAGCACATTCCTTAATGTACTTATAAACACATTTTGTCTAAATAAATCTTTGATGCATTCTCCAGCACATTCCTTAATATAGACTCACCATCGTGCAGAAGATTCCTCTGTCGGAGGCTGGTATCGGGAAGAACTGTATCTCTGAGGGTGCAGAGATGCTGAGGGTCGTCAACCACAACACATTGTCAAAATCCCGTACGTTCGCCTCTTGCAACTTGCAACTAGCAAGCTATATCACAGACACATGCTAGAAGGACCTTACATCCGTCTGGTGCAGCGATCAGTGCTCACACTGAACACCAGCACGCATCAAGAGAGAGAGAAAACACGAGAAATTTAAAAAAAACAATAAATAGAAACAAATGCAAGGAAAAATCTGATATATAAAACACTCGTAGTTGGGTTATTTTTTCTTGTCAACGGGGAAATAAGACGTTAGTTCCCGAGCGAGAATCGGCACGGGGGCATCCTTGTCAGTGTGTGTGTGTGTGTGTGTGTATGTGTGTGTTTGTGTGTGTGTGTGTGGGAATACACACACACACCACTTCTCCCACCCACCTCCTAGGCAACACTGGCTGGCTGACTCTCTCGCCATGGATAAAATTACTGAGCGCCTGCGCAAAGAATTCCTTACGAAAAGACGTATTTTCTCATGTGTGTGTGTCTGTGTGTGTGTCTGTGTGTGTGTCTGTGTGGGTGTGTATGTGTGTGGGTGTGATCGCACTGTAGTTACAAAAGGAGAGAGAGAGAGAGCTAGGCTCGCGGTGTTCAGTCTTCAGTGCTATTGTTTCTTTTCTCCCGGGATGCAGCCCACAACAGTCGATTAACACAGGTGTCTTTTTACTGGTAGGAGATCAGGACAGGTGTAAAGAGACTCGCTCATGCGTCTCGCTCTGCCTAGGAGACCAACCTGGATAACTTTGATTTCTCGAAGAGTGGCTTAATACGTGAGCTGTAATTGTGTGTGTGTACGTATTTATTTATGGTTGCAACAGTCGAGTCGCAGCTCCTGGCCCCCGCCTCTTTGCTGGTTGTTAATATGTCCTCTCTATACTTGCTCTAAGAGCTTCCTCGTACCTCTTTTTAAAGCTATGGATGGATCCTGGTTCCACTACACCACTCTCCAGTGTGTTTGTGTGTGTGTGTAAAATTGTGTAATGGCATTACCCTTCAGAAAGATTCCTTAACTTATTTTTAACATATCTCCCAGCAGCTGCTGGGAGATACTACTTGCAACATTCACCTCATTACCACACCCGACAACATTCACCTCATTACCACACCCGACAACATTCACCTCATTACCACACCCGACAACATTCACCTCATTACCACACCCGACAACATTCACCTCATTACCACACCCGACAACATTCACCTCATTACCACACCCGACAACATTCACCTCATTACCACACCCGGCAGCATTCACCTCATTACCACACCCGACAACATTCACCTCATTACCACACCCGACAACATTCACCTCATTACCACACCCGGCAACATTCACCTCATTACCACACCCGACAACATTCACCTCATTACCACACCCGACAACATTCACCTCATTACCACACCCGGCAACATTCACCTCATTACCACACCCGACAACATTCCTAATAAATTATAAAAGCTTTAACATGCCTCGACTTTTCCTTTCTTTCTATCTATTTTAGCTTTCATTTTTTTCCTCATAGCTAGTTTAAAATCAACGAGGAATGATTTCTTGTTTCTTGTTTTCCTTGACGATTTTTTCCCCTTTCTTATTATTCTTCTTCCGCCTCCGGCGTTTCCTGTTTCTTGGGAGTTACTACCACGATATCTGACTCTGTCTCTGTCTCTCTCTCTCTCTCTCTCTCTCTCTCTCTCTCTCTCTTTCGTACATTAACCAGTAGCAGCCAGTGAAGAGGCTGGGCCAGGAGCTATGACTCGACCCCTGCAACCACAACTAGGTGAGTACAACTAGGTGAGTAAACAAACACACACACACAGTTGAAGACTCAGATGGGTCAAAGGGATGTTAGGAAGTATTTCTTCAGCCATAGAGTATTCAGGAAGTGGAATAGTCTAGCAAGTGATGTAGTGGAGGCAGGAACCATACATAGCTTTAAGACGAGGTATGATAAAGCTCATGGAGTACGAAGAGTGACCTAGTAGCGACCAGTGAAGAAACACCAGAGCTGATTCACCCTGCAACCACAACACACAACATACATAAACACACACATACAGAAACACACACACACAAAACACAACAAGCCAAGTGTCTATTGACAAGTGCCTTTGACATCTAATAACATGCTGTCTTGATTACAAAAATACAACAACTGAAGTTATCCCCTCCTTCCTCGGATCAAACATGATTTCTTCCCATTATCCTGGCACTGTTTAACCCTTACGGATTTAACGCCCTCCCCCCCCCCGTCTCCCACATTATCTCACAGTTCATTAACACACGTTCAGCTGAGCACATTTTAAAATTAAGCAACATTTCGCTCAGAAGCAAAACGTTGTCCTAATACACGTTTTTTTTTTGTTCCTCCCAAAGTGAAGAGCGTTTTCTGTTCTCATATCGAATTAATTCTCGGAAAGAAACAGGTTCCTGAAGCAGGTAAGTGGAATCCAATCCTGCTCAACTAATAGCCTTTTCACCTATTTTCTCTCTGCTCAACAAGACGTGAAAATAATAGAACGAGATGTGTAAACATTTGAACGAAATATGTGAATATTAGAGACGTGTAAACAGAACGAGACGAACCATACCACGGGTGGGAATAGAACCCGCGATTAGAGTGTCATAAAACTCCAGACCGACGCGCTAACCACTGGGCCAGCTGGTTGTATAAATATACCTAGTTGGATGAATCTTATTGTAGCCAGCTGGCCCAGTGGTTAGCACGTCGATCTGGAGTTTTATGAGTCTCTGATCGCGGGTTCTATCCCCGCCCGTGGTATGGTTTGTTTGCAATCGTGTCATTACGATTTCGTGAGTCACAACGAGACGTGTAAACATTAGAACAAGACGTGTAAACATTAGAACGAGATGTGTAAACAGAACGAGACGTAAACACTAGAACGAGACGTGTAAACATTAGAACGAGATGTGTAAACAGAACGAGACGTAAACATTAGAACGAGACGTGTAAACATTAGAACGAGACGTGTAAACATTACAACGAGACGTGTAAACATTAGCACGAGACGTGTAAACAGTAGGGAATCTCATTTTCCTTTCTAGCCAGGAACTCCCATCATCCTATCACTACTGTTTATTCTAACGAAATTTACGAAGTAATATTTCGTGGCCTCAAAGTAAAGAAAAAGTGGAAGAAGGATAATCGATCTCAACGGAACTTAGTTCGTGCACAGAGGAACCGGAAACACGTAGTTTCGTGACCTTTAAAGAGAGTAAATTATGAAATAGGATATCGCAACCGCGACGAAAATTACGAAATAGGTTATCAGTTACTTTAAAAAAAAAGCCAAATACGAAATGCAGTTTCGTGTTTGGATTTCATGACTTTCAAAATAATGAGAATTGGCACTAAGGATTTCGTGACCCTAAAGGAAAATACCATAATTTCGTGCCTTCAAAGCAACGAATAAACGCCGAAGAGTTTCGTAATTTCAAATAAAGAAAGCAAAATAAAAAATAAAAATTTATGTATCGGTTTGAGAACGTTGTCAAAGTTGATTATTCCTCCTCAGACATGGCGCTTTACCATCCCAAGGTCATCCCAAGGTCATCCCAAGGTCATCCCAAGGTCATCCCAAGGTCATCCCAAGGTCATCCCAACGTCATCAAAATATCATCCCAAGATCATCCGAAATCGTAATAACACGATAGCAAAGAAACAACGGAACGGATGGGGTTCAAACCCATGGCAAGTGAGTCCTAAAACTCCCTCGCCATGAGTTCAAATCCCACCCGTTCCGTGTTTTGAGTCATATTTATTTTGAGTTTTGTGAAAGGAAGTCGAGTGAGGACATTTAGTACATGGGGGCTTAAAGGCTTCTTAGTGAGCATGAGACTTTGTTTGTGGGGGAGATTTAGTAGGGTGAGAACCCTTGGTTTGTGGGGAGGAACTTAGTGGGAGGAAACACTTAGTGGAAATAGTCTGTGGGGAGGAAGTGGTAACTTGGTGTGGAATAATCGTGTGAGGATGGACATACTGTGATAAAATATTCATCAGTATGGAGGGTAAACTCTTTAATATAACTGTAAAAACTTAAAAAAAAGAGCAACTTTTTTTGGAAAAATAGCAATTTTTAAAAAAAAAAAGAGCAACTTTTTAAAAAAAAAAAAAAGGCAAATTTTCTCAAAAAGCAAATTTTCTCAAAAGACAAATTTTCTTAAAAAAGAACAACTTTTTGGAAAAATAGCAACTTTTTTCAAAAAAGAGCAACTTTATAAAAAAATAGCAACCCCGTAATAGAAGACGTTTCACTTGCCTTTAAGCGAAATGTTGTCTAATAAAGTATACTACTACTACCACCACTACCTCTACTACTACCACCACTACCTCTACTACTACTACTACTACCACTATTTCTACAATCATACTACTACTACCACCACCTCTCGTTCTACCACTCCCGGCCCCTTCCCCCTCTCGTATATATATTAACTCCCTTTCCTTCGCGTTTCTGTGTCACTAGTTAATGGTCTGAGTCGGACCGAAACGTCGCCATAAGTTCTTTCTCCCATGTGTGGGTTATTGTGTCTAATAAAGGCTTACTCTGTTAGTCCCCAATATGGACACAATTGACTGTGGAGAAAATATTTGTATTGAAGTTAAAAGTTGTAGTGGGGAGGAAAGCCCTGAGATGACGGAAAAAAAGTTTCGTCTGAGAAGGAAGTTTTAGTGTGAGTTGAAGAGTCAGTTGTGGTGGGGTAAAAGTGGCCCTTTCACACAACGTAAAATAAGCTAATGTATCAGATTTTTAACTTCTTGGAAAAACATGATCAACACAACGCTTAGGCAATCTGGAAATTTTTTGTATTAATGTAGGTAGAATTACCGATATGTTAGGTACAAGGGTACGTGTGAAATTAGTGTGACACTTTATAGTTGCAACGTTTCTCTCTCTAGGAGCCTGAAAAAGCTCCTGGAGATCGAAACGGCTAAGATAGAGATAACTGATAATATATACGTGGAAGATACCCGAGGCCCTGATCCCTATCCTGCACATTGCTATAACAACTTGCACATGTCTGTTATAGAATACCGACAAGGTGAGGGATTAGACACATGTGCAACATCTGGGCATCTTTATTGCATACGTTTCGCCATCCAGTGGCTTCATCAATACAAATTCAAGGACGTAATTGGAAGACATTAGAACTATATACAAAAGTTGAGGTAATTATATAATCAGTCCCTCAACCTTGGAGATGGTGAAGAGCCCCGCATCTGAGGGACTAATTACCTCATTTTTTGTATATAGTTCTACTGTCTTCGAATTATGTCCTTGAATTTGTATTGATAAAGCCACTGGAGGGCGAAACGTCTACAAAAAAGGATTCTTCGTCTTACAAGTGAATGTAATTTAAGGGTCTTCAATCTTTCTTCATAAGGAAGATTTCTAATGCTATGTATTAATTTAGTCATTCTACGCTGAATGTTTTCTAACGAATTTATATTCATTCTGTAAAATGGAGACCAGAACTGAGCTGCGTAATCTAGGTGAGGCCTTACTAATGTTGCCCATGTGCTATAACAACTTGCAAGAGTGGAACATATAGGTTTAAGAGTGGAATAAACACAGTGAAAAGCAGAGAAGGGGCCATGGATGCAATTTAAGCACAGATATCAGAAACGTTGCCGAAGATAGAAGTTCCAAAAAACTGGATAATTACCTTCTACAGCTGCTGGATCAGCTATGTAGGCCTGCTGGGAAAAACTGTTGCAGAGGAACTTCAGTGTTGGAAAAAAAACTGCTGTTAAGAGAGTTTAGTGCTTGAAAACTGTTGTAAAGAAAGTTTAACGTGGGGAAAACTAGTAAAGAAACTTTAGTGTCGGGAAAAACTCTAGTAAAGACATTTTAATGTGGGGGGAAAAGGGAAAAATTTTAGTAAATCAATAAATCTGGAAAAAATATTTGTAGTAAAGATATGAATTTGGAAAAAAAATTAGTAGTAAAGTAACTATAAATTTTGGTAAAAACTATCGTGTTTAGTAAAGAATTTGTTTAAGTTAAAAAAAAACTGCAACAGTAAAAATTTATTGTAAGGGGGAAAGGCGTACTTAGTAGTGAATAAATTTTGGTGTAGGGCGGAAAAAATAAATTGTATAGGGAAAACTTAGTATAGGGGGAATAAACTTTTGTGTTGAGGTAGAAAATGTATTCCATGGCGAGGCAACACAAATGTTGTCTCACTCAATACATCTATGCAAGTTCCTCTTTTATTTTGACCTCTTAATTCTTTCTTTTTCTCTTCTCTCTTTTCGATTATCTGTGTGTCTTTGTCCCATTCTCTCTCTCTCTCTCTCTCTCTCTCTCTCTCTCTCTCTCTCTCTCTCTCTCTCTCTCTCTCTCTCTCTCTCTCTCTCTCTCTCTCTCTCTCTCTCTCTCTCTCTCTCTCTCTCTCTCTCTCTCTCACACACACACACACACCCAGAGAGAGAGAGCGAGAGAGAGAGAGAGAGACGATTATCATTATTTTGATAAGCAAGCGCTAAACTCGCAGGGGATTAAACAGCTCCTGACAAATGAGAGGCAATCAGCTTCTTTGGGAAGGGGAATTTATCTCTAATTTCTTGGATCTAGAGCCTTTCCTCTGAATTGAGGTGTGGGGGGATCAGGATGGTGAGAGGGGATACAGGAGCAGAAAGGGGAGTGATGGAAAGACTAGGGTAGATACAGAGAGAGAGGGAGGAGTGATGAAGTAGACAGGGGGGAAAAAAATAAGGTAAGAGAGGGCGAATATTGGAGAGGGAGACAGAAGGATAGAGAAGTTAGAGAGGGCATATGGAGAAGTCTGTTCGAAAGGGGCAAAAAGGAAGTGTTTATTTTTTAATTCAGCAAAACTCGATACATCAGCAGTGTGCTGCTACCCTTGAACATAAACTACTGTCTTTTTCGTCGTCTTCGTATTATTATTATTATTTTATTATATTATAATAATAATTATTATTATATTATAATAATAATAATTATTATTATATTATAATAATAATTATTATTATATAATAATAATAATAATTATTATTATTATATTATAATAATAATAATAATAATTATCATTATATATTATATATTATAATAATAATAATTATTATTATACTAATAGAGAGAGGGAGGAGTGATGAAGTAGACAGGGGGGAAAAAAATAAGGTAAGAGAGGGCGAATATTGGAGAGGGAGACAGAAGGATAGAGAAGTTAGAGAGGGCATATGGAGAAGTCTGTTCGAATAATAATTATAATTATATAATTATTATTATATAGTATAATAATAATAATTATTATTATAATATAATTATTATTATTATTATTATTATATTATATTATAATAATAATAATTATTATTATTATTATTATTATATATAATAATAATAATAATAATAATAATAATAATAATTATTATTATTATTATTATTATTATTATTATTATTATTATTATATTATAATTATTATTATTATTATTATTATTATTATTATTATTATATTATAATAATTATTATGATATAATAATTATTATGATATAATAATTATTATTATTATATAATAATATTATTATTATATAATAATTATTATTATTTATATAATTATTATTAATATAATAATATTATTATTATTATTATTATAAAAATAATAATATATATTATTATTATTATATTATAATAATGAGTATTATTATTATTATATTATAATAATGAGTATTATTATTATTATATTATAATAATTATTATTAATAATATTATAAAATAATAATAATAATAATAATAATTATTATTAATATTATTATTATTATTATTATTATTATTATTATATTATAATAATTATTATTATTATATTATAATAATAATTATTATTATTATATTATAATAATAATAATTATTATTATTATTATTATATTATAATAATAATAATTATTATTATTATTATATATAATAATAATTATTATTATTATATTATAATAATAATAATTATTATTATTATATTATAATAATAACTATTATTATTATTATATTATATTATTATTATTATTATATTATTATTATTATTATTATTATTATATTATAATAATAATTATTATTATTATATTATTAATATTATATTATAATTATTATTATTATATTATTATTATTATATTTAATTATTATTATATTATTATTATTATTATATTAAAATTAATATTATTATATTATTATTATAATTATTATTATTATTATATTATAATTATTATTATATAATTCTTATTATTATTATAATATTATAATTATTATTATTATATTATAATTATTATTATTATTATATTATTATAATAATTATTATTATTATATTATTATAACAATTATTATTATTATATTATTATAATAATTATTTTATTATATTATTATAATAATTATTATTTTTATATTTAGTATTATTATTACTTTTCATCATATTTTATTATTATAATTATTACATTTTTGGGAATGCACTATCAGTGCTTTATCTGTGCAGAATCAGTGGAATGAAATTTAATCAAATTTTAGCCCAAAGACTTGGAGAACTGCACCAGATCCTTAGATCAAGACCCCGTCAGAGGTATCAAGGCTTGTGCCAGAAATCAATCACTAATCCCAAAGTGTTATAGCCATTTAGAAGCAATTTAGTGAAGCTGCCTCTAAACGCACCTACTGCAATAATGCTCCTTAATTACCTTTACGGCCTTAATGACGTGTTTAATTACCGGTTTCCTCGGAAGGCAGAGAGTCGTATGTCTCAGGGGGAGAGGCGAGTGTAATTATCAAGATATTAAGTGCGTTCGCATGTAAATGAAAGGTGCAGAGTAACACACTCAGGCGAGAATCATGCACTCGAAAATATTGAGAGAGATGACTCGAGTCTGGAACATGTTCGTACAGCATAATAATATCAACGAAATCAAGTCAGTTGAACAAATGAATTCACTGGTCCACAGATGGTTCCAACTTCATCCTGTCCCATATCTGTATGTTTCATAACACATGAGATAGGAGTTAGGAACCCTTAACCTAACCTTGAAAGACCTTGTGTGTGTGTGTAGAGAGAGAGAACAGACAGATAATCAGAGACACAGACAGACAAGTACAGACAGACAGTCACAGACAGATACACAGATACAGACAGAGATACACAGATGGACACATACGGAAACACAGGCAATTAGAAAGGCCATGAATAACGACAAAATTTGCATAGACAGAAGCCAAGATCTTAAATTCTCCACAGTAAATCTAGGCAACACATTTACACTCCCCTCCTCCCACACGCAGTTTCAAGAACAGGCATGAAAACTCAACCTTACAACTAATTTAGCAAAAAAAAAAAAAACTAAAATAAAAAAATGTACTTCAAAGGCGGTGCCTTGACCCACCTCGGCAATAATTAGGCGAGTACAAAGGCCACATAATCTGGCAGTAAATATAGACAGGAATTGTGCTCATTAAATCTGATACGCACATCTGATTGATCTCATTTGTCACTAGTAACACAGTTAATCCTGTCGTAATAAATCCTGTAATCACTTGACCGATGGTATATTCAGCAACAACACCTTTGTACTTTGCTTAATTACATCTGAAATTGGCTTAATTTCTGTTGTACTTGACTTAATTATTGCTGTGACTGGCTTCATTACTGCTGTGACTGGCTTAATTACTGCTGTGACTGGCTTAATTACTGCTGTGACTGGCTTAATTACTGCTGTGACTGGCTTCATTATTATAATAATTATTATTATTATATTATTATAACAATTATTATTATTATATTATTATAATAATAATTATTATATTATTATAATAATTATTATTTTTATATTTAGTATTATTATTACTTTTCATTATTGCTGTGACTGGCTTCATTATTGCTGTGACTGGCTTCATTACTGCTGTGACTGGGTTCATTACTGCTGTGACTGGCTTCATTACTGCTGTGACTGGCTTCATTACTGCTGTGACTGGCTTCATTACTGCTGTGACTGGCTTCGCTACTGCTGTGACTGGCTTCGCTACTGCTGTGACTGGCTTCATTATTGCTGTGACTGGCTTTATTACTGCTGTGACTGGCTTCATTACTGCTGTGACTGGCTTCATTACTGCTGTGACTGGCTTCATTATTGCTGTGACTGGCTTCGCTACTGCTGTGACTGGCTTCATTACTGCTGTGACTGGCTTCATTACTGCTGTGACTGGCTTCATTACTGCTGTGACTGGCTTCATTATTGCTGTGACTGGCTTCGCTACTGCTGTGACTGGCTTCGCTACTGCTGTGACTGGCTTCGCTACTGCTGTGACTGGCTTCGCTACTGCTGTGACTGGCTTCGCTACTGCTGTGACTGGCTTCGCTACTGCTGTGACTGGCTTCATTACTGCTGTGACTGGCTTCATTACTGCTGTGACTGGCTTTATTACTGCTGTGACTGGCTTCGCTACTGCTGTGACTGGCTTCGCTACTGCTGTGACTGGCTTCATTACTTCTGTGACTGGCTTTATTACTGCTGTGACTGGCTTCGCTACTGCTGTGACTGGCTTCGCTACTGCTGTGACTGGCTTAATTACTGCTGTGACTTGCTTAATTACTACTGTGACTGGCTTAATTACTCTACTACTGTGACTGGCTTCACTACTGCTATGACTGGCTTCACTACTGCTGTGACTGGCTTCACTACTGCTGTGACTGGCTTCGCTACTGCTGTACTGGCCTAATTACTGCTGTGACTGGCTTAATTACTGCTGTGACTGGCTTAAATACTACTTTGACTGGCTTAATTACTCTACCTGGCTTAATTACCACAGTACCTAGTACAGGCATCTCAGGACTTACGAGGTGCACTATAAGTGTACTCATCATTCATCATTATACACCATATTCTACGAATGAATATTTCCATATAGTTTACACACGAGCGTAAAAAAACATTTAAACACAAAAAAACGTGGCACGTTTGACAAAGCAACAGCTGAGTGCAAGAAGTAAAACGTGGACGGTCTTCATAAGAGTGGTGGCACCAGAAACAGGTTAGGGCAAGTCCTTCCCAAACGTTCTTTCTCTAATATCATTCACATCTTCCTACTCCTACATATATTAATTTAAACACAGAGGAAGGGAAAATAATATATATCTAACATCTTTGGTTACGAGAAAATGGTCGAATGATTTTAATGTGGCGAGAAGAATTTTAATGATCATATATGAGGTGGTTATTATTTGCTAGTGTGGATGGTAATCCAGTGGAAGGACTCGGTGGAACCACTAAAAGCTACACTGAATAGGTCTTCTCCCTCGCCAAGAGAAATTATCCCATTTCTCTCGATAAACAAAATCCCAGCACTGATACGGATCCAAGATGTCCGCTAAGAACTCTTTCTGCTCTCCGTGTATATCACCTCGAACTGGAAATTACGAAGCAAGCACGGGAGCTAGACACTAACACTCCTCTACCCCAGCCAACTGGCTCATAAAATGCGATTTATATCCCATAACGCAACCCAAGTACAAGTTGGTGGTGCCATGATTCAAGCAGTGGAGTTGAGCACCACAGTGCTGCTACTCAATTTCCACAAGTCCCAACAGAGGTCCCAGTATTACAGTGACCATCCAGAGAGGCTACGCCTACCTCCTCGATATTACAGGTTTATCGTCAGGGTTCGGGATATATCTGATACGTCGTTTTCGAGGTACTGATACTAGTTCTAGAGGTGAATTTTTCTTAAATTATATTAGATTATATGCCCAAAATTATATGTATCCCTCACTTTTTTGTGTTAGTGTGACTTTGTAAATGGTCCAAGTCTGACCGAAACGTCGCCGTGAGCTTTTCTCTCCTACGTGCGGGTTATTTGTGTATTGTTCCAGTCTCATTATTGTGCCTTTATATCATAGATCAATTTAAACTTATTCAATTTTACTTACAAATAATGATTCATATTTTCATCTTGTTTATTCGGCAGGTTTAGCTTAGTCGACACCACACACACACACACACACACACACACACACACACACACACACACACACACACACACACACACACACACACACACACACACACACACAACATACACACACACACACACACCATTTTATTACAATGCACTTAAATGCCTCATTTACATTATTAAAACAAATTAAATTTATTACTCGCTAAGTTAATTCCTTCTTGAAAATAATTAAGTTTTATCAAACACGAATAAATTATCATCTTTAGCTTTTGTAGAAATTAAAAAAAAATTCTTTTAATTTCAGAAATTGGTCATGGACTTGAACTAGGGGAAGTTGGTCAGGGACTTGAATTAGGGGAAGTTGGTCAAGGACCTTAACTGAGGGAAAGTTAGTCAGGTACTTGAACTAGGGATATCAGTCTCCTTAGATACCCTACCATATACATTTTTTTAATTACTATATTATTATATATTATCATAACCGTAGAGGTTTTAGATTTAACCACTGAAGAGATAAATTTGTTCCTAACAAATGTACTAATGAAGCATTTATTTGATCACACACACACACACACACACACACACACACACACACACACACACACACACACACACACACACACACACACACACACACACACACACACACACACGGATGAAAATGGAACGTTATAGAGATAAGTGAATTTCTCAATTGCATTGACGTGTTTTTTCGAACGAATATATAAATCATATAAGTGTATACTCAATGTTTGTTTTTCTGTTCCGATGTGTCTGTGTGTTTTACACTCTTACCTTATAAGAGCACTTTAAAGAGCATTATTAAAACTTCATGGAGTGTCTCTGAGACTAAAGGAGTTGTGAGTGCAAGGAAGGGCGTTAGACTCCTTTAAAGAGTGCGTCGAGAGTGCGTCGAGAGTGCGTCGAGAGTGCGTCGAGAGTGCTCTCAGGGGAGAACAACTCTGGAGGCTTGCAAGTGTGTGATTATAAAACCCTTCAAGAAATAAAACTTCCCAAAGCTTGACATTATAGAAGATAAATAAACTTACATGTACATTTTTAATGAGTAAGTTAGACAGGCGTGGGAAGTGGTGGGGCCGCTGCTCGGAGCAAAAAAATAAAAGAAAAAAGTATTTTGTAAATGTAATTCTCTTTGGTAGCGCGTGTTATTACTTGTTCTCTAAGTCAAAAATATTTTGATCTATGAAATAAAGAGAAAAGTGAACTCTCAGTCTGTGTATACTGGGTGTCATATACTTCGCAGTAAAAACATTCTGATTATTATTAATATTATTATTATTATTATTATTATTATTATTATTATTATTATTATTATTATTATTATTATTATTATTATTATTATTATTAATATTATTGTTATTATTATTATTAGTAGTAGTATTGTTGTTACTACTATTACAACTACTGCTACTACTTTTATTATTTTTATTACTATTATTATTATTTTTATTATTATTATTATTATTATTATTATTATTATTATTATTATTATTATTATTATTATTATTATTATTATTGTTTTGATGATAATATTGCTGTTGTTGTTTTTGTAATATC
>WNWK01000299.1:0-35000 GCA_009830355.1 Cherax destructor | reverse complement strand
GCTGTGGGTCTCTATAAATTGTTTACATGATGGTAGGATTGCTGGTGTCTTTTTTCTGTCTCATAAACATGCAAGATTTCACGTATGTCTTGTTACTTCTACTTACACTTAGGTCACTACACATTCATGCACAAGCATATATATATAAACACCCCTCTGGGTTTTCTTCTATTTTCTTACTAGTTCTTGTTCTTATTTCCTCTTATCTCCATGGGGAAGTGGAACAGAATTCTTCCTCCGTAAGCCATGCGTGTCGTAAGAGTCGACTAACCTGCCGGGAGCAAGGGGCTAGTAACCCCTTCTCCTGTATACATTACTTAAGTTAAAAAGATAAACTTTTGTTTTTCTCTTTGGGCCACCCCGCCTTGGTGGGAAACTGCTGATTTGTTGAAAGAAATATATATATATATATATATATATATATATATATATATATATATATATATATATATATATATATATATATATATATATATGTCGTGCCGATTAGGTAAAACTTGCGATTTTAGCTTAAATAGCAACGCTCTTCTTGCCATATAACACAAGTGAAAATTTGTGTATGCAATAATTTCGCCAAAATCATTCTGAACATAACGAAAAAAATATATTTCATTGTGTTTGTTTATTATTAAATTAATGTTAACGTATCTAAAATATATTTAGTGTGGTTAGGCTAAATTAAATTGCGCTTGTTGTAATAAGGTTAGGTAGGTTTTCAAAGTTTCTCTTGGTACAAAATTATAAATTCTTACATTAACATAAATGAAAAAAATATATCTTTAAACGTATAAGAGAAAATTTTAGGAAGGACTTAATTTTAGACGAGTTCTTGCTAATTGACCAGTTTTACCTAATCGGCACGACATATATATATATATCGGGCCGATTAAGTAAAACTTGCGATTTTGGCTTAAATAGCAACGCTCACCTTGCCATATAAGACAAGTGAACATTTGTATATGCAATAATTTCGCAAAAATCATTCTGAACCTAACGAAAAAAATATATTTCATTGTGTTTGTTTATTATTAAATTAATGTTAACGTATCTAAAATATATTTAGTTGGGTTAGGCTAAATTAAATTGCGCTTGTTGTAATAAGGTTAGGTAGGTTTTCAAAGTTTCTCTTGGTACAAAATAATAAATTTTTACATTAACATAAATGAAAAAAAATATCTTTAAACGTATAAGAGAAATTTTTAGAAAGGACTTAATTTTAAATGAGTTCTGGAGACGGAAAGGATTGTCTGCATTCGAAAAAAATGAGTTGGAGGAAATTCCTGTGGGGAAGGTAATCTGAATTGTGATTTCTGCACATATCTGGCGAAAGAGTTATTGAATGAATGATGGTGAATGCATTTTATTTTTTGGGAAACCCTCCTTGGAGGAAGACGGCTGATGTGGTTTTATTTGTAAATCTATATCTACACACACATACAAGCGCGCACGCACACACACACACGTTCCGTCTCACGCCAGCTGGTGCTGACAGGCTAACACACTTCTCACAGCACCTTATTTGTAATGTACAAATTTGCTTCCCAAATAACTCAAAATACATAGAAACTGGAAACAGTGGAGAGAAGTGCAACTAAATACTGCAATGGGCAACACACTCTAAACTGAACTTTATCGTCTCATTTCTGAGCGAAACGTGGTCTAACATAAAGCCTTATTCTGCACTACGTCTTTATATTCACAGGAACAACTAAATTGTCACCTTCATTAAGAAATATAGCTTACGATGAAATTATAGAGATCTGGGAGTAACTATGTCGGATGATCTTAACTCAGGAAGCAAAATGGATTTCCTATAAAATCGTCTTGTGTATTTTTCAATACAGTCTAGCATTCTTCCTCGCCAACTGTTTCAAGCTAGCAGTTCCTTCACCTGACTCCCAGCTGATACACACAGCTTATCTGCCACGGAGGGGCCGGGTTCAATTCCCGGTGGGGCAGAAACATTTCGAAGTGTTTCCTTACATACACATACACACACATATATACAACAGGCCTAGTGTCTAATTGACATGTGCCTAGGACAAAATGGTAACTAACTAACACACACACACACACACACACACACACACATTTATATATATATATAAATGTGTGTGTGTGTTTGCGCTCGTGTGTGTGTGTATGTGTGTGTGTGCGCGCGCTCGTATGTGTGTGTGTGTGTTATTTCAGTATTCACATCCTGTTTTCCTTTCCAGTATATATATATATATATATATATATATATATATATATATATATATATATATATATATATATATATATATATATATATATATATAAAGATGAAGTACATGCCGATTGAAGGAGGTGTTAATTTAGTTTTATAACTGTAGTGTAAGACCTTGAAGAATGATGGAGTGAATGATGATGAAAGTTTCTGCCATCCTTGGTGAATCGGCGATTGTAAAAAATATATATATATATATATATATATATATATATATATATATATATATATATTTTTTTTTTTTTTTTAAAGAGTGGGGTCCACCTCTGGTGCAAATTGTGGGACCCATAGCCTCGGATAAGTGGATAAAAAGGCATCAAGGAAGAATATTTGGATTTCTTCCTGAAGCCGTTTGAATATTCCACTTCTCCTACCACCCCATCCTATATACACACATACATACATATAAATGCTTTATTAATAGACAGAATACATTTATAAAACACACAAACATGAACATGAATACAATGGTACAATATGTCAAAGATTATGAATCTCCTCCAGCTCCTCCGAAGCCGGACGCGAGCCGAGTATGCAGCATGCGTTTCCCTCTGGATGGCCACGCTGAGACGCTGGAACATGAACGTGGCTGCCCTTGGGTCCCTGGTGGTGTCGATGAGTCTGGAACCCAGCTCTTTAAGGAAACGTGTTGCATTTTTTCCCCACGCTCCCAAGGTCTCCGATCCCACTGGGACAAATTTATACTGTTGGCTTATGTCCCTGTACTTGCCGATCTTGTACTCCTCTCTGTGGTCAGCAGCTCCTCCCTGTCGCCCAACACTGTGATGGATGTAGGTGTCAGCCAGTGTCGACACGCAGGTATAATCCCATGCTAAGAGCTTGCCATTCTTCCAAGGATAGATGGTGATCCCGTCGGGGCGGTTTGCTGGGTTGTGGGCGTTGTTGGCTGCTAGTGATCGAGGCTCTCTCTCGGCTGGGCATCCAGCTGTAGCGAGGGTTCTCTTTATGATGTCGTTGACCTCATTGTGTCTCGCATGCCAACCCTTGGTTTTAGAACAGTTAAGACCATGTAGACCATATTTGTCGGCTTGCGCATCGCCGCAAATACACGTATATTCCGTGTGAATGGGGGCAGCAAGGCGCAGAGCCACTGCAATACGAAGGGTCTTAGGGTCCAGGCGTGTTCCCATGGCCGAAATGGGAACTGTTTGGAGGAAGTCCCCAGAGTGATGTGCACTCACGGCTAGGAGACGGGCAGTCTCCTGTCTGATGTTACGGCCCTGAGCATATTGGCAAGTATCTTTTCAACAATGGGGCTGTCCCAGCTTGACTGTTTGTAGGCCTGTTTTTCACTAGGTTTTGGTGTTGGAGCAGCAAGAGTCTCCCATTCAGTGATGGCACTGGTGTAGCTAGGGTCCTGTATTCCTGCTGAATCACTGAGGTTGTATGGAAGAATTTGTTTTATTAGCTCATTTGATGCTATGGAAGAGGATAAGAAGGCTGGTAGGGCAATCTGGGAGGATTTGCGTACTCCCAGCCCCCAAGTCTGACTGGAAGTGAAGCTTGCAACCACTGTCCATCTTCGAGGGAAAGATTCAATACACTCTCTAGCATGGTCTTGAGGAGAGAGTCGTATTCCTCGAGTTTCGGGCTGTTGAAGGCTGGGAACATCTCAGGAAGTATGTAAGTTTTGGGATTGACAGGCACCTGGTGAGTAGGTAGAAGGCATCATGTGTATCAATGTCTTTCATCCTACCTTCCATCGTCCTGAGGTCGGAGATTTTTTTCCAGGACCAGATCGATGGCATTGGGCCCAAGGGAGCACCAAGGAGAGTGCTGTTGGCTGGATCGATGGCTCGTGCCCCTGGTAAAACAGCCCTAATGTCCTGGATCATCTGTGGATTGGTGGAAACTATCTCACATTTGGTGGGGTTTAAAGATAGGCCCAGGCTACCTACCATATCTTTAATTTTCCTGATGTCTCCCAGGAGAGATTGTGTAGTGCCAGCTAGGGTCCCGTCATCCAAGAACCAGATATTGAGCTCACTGGACAATGCTTCTGTGACATCCTTGATGGCTAGACAGAATATATATATATATATATATATATATATATATATATATATATATATATATATATATATATATATATATATATATATATATATATATATACATTTATTTATTTATTTATTTATTAAAAAAGCAAATCGAACAAAGAAAAGGAGGCTACACCCGGAAAGCGAAATTCCTTTCTCGAATATTTGCTTGTTTCTTGCCCGAAATCTTCAATGTCTTTGATGTAATTTTATTCATGAGAGAGCACTGCTTTGAGACACAATTTTCGACTCAGGTTTTACTGAAGAGGAAAAAAGAGAAATAGAGAGCGAGAGCTAGAGCGAGAACAACAGAGAGCGAGTGATAGAGAGAGAGGGAGAGAGAGAGAGTGAGAGAGAGGCGTAAATCGTTTACTGACGCGACACAGAAAGTGTGAGGGAATTGTGTAAATATTGTCTTTGGTGAACATCGTGCTGATGGAAGGAAGACAGTGGGGGATGCACAGAATAAATGTTTGGGATGGTAGTGTTTTGGGCCGGGGGATGAGTGGACGAAGGGATGGGGAGAGTTGGAGGGGTTAGGGAGGGTTGAGGAGAGGATGGGGATAGTACTGAGGGAAAAGGCAGTGCTTTTGATGAAGGAGGATTGGGGAAAGGATGTCGGAAGTTTGAGATAGAAAGATGGGGAGAGAAGTTGGGAAATAGGAGGATAGAGAAAATGAGAAGAGGATTAAGCTCTGGGAAAAGCAGAAGGGATCGGGAGTTTGAGAGGAGAGGGAAGAAAAAGGAAGAGGATTGTAACGGAAGGAGGGTCCATAGAAGAGAGCCACAGGAGACTCCGCTCTCCAGGTTACATACTGAGAAAGGACAACCTACTCTCTAGCATCCTCTGATTTTGTTTAGATAGTTGAAGTAAGGATAGTATAGCACAAGGCTCTCTCCCCACCCTCCACTTCCCCTCAGACCAACTTGCCAGCTGGAAAAATAGGACTGAAAGGATTCATTAACAGTGAAACATGTAAAACGACACATCACAATAAATACGTTGTTGAATCCGATGCTTTTCCAATTGAGTCTTAAACGACTGAATGGTATTTACACTCACAGCTTCTGAAGCTAATTTATTCCAACGACCAATAGTTCTGTTTTCAATGAAAATAGTTTTCCCACTTTTTGAAGCATCTGCGCCAAGTTTCACTCAGTTGCTTCGAATTATCGATTCAGTTTTCACTGCAAATAATTCTCCTGGTTTGAAAGTTCCAAAATCCTTTCGAATCGTTAAGGTCTGAATTAAACCTTAACGTAGTTTCCGATTGCAAAGTGCGTACATATTAAGTGCCTTGATTCTTTCTTCAGATAGTTAGTAACATAATAATGGTGCGAGAGTTATTGGTCTTTCTGAACCCTCTCGTCTATTTTAGTCTTTTCTGCAGTGCAAGGAGTTTTATAGTCATTTATAGTCGAAACTTTTTGTCGTTTTGTGCTCAGAAATGTGCTATATATATATATATATATATATATATATATATATATATATATATATATATATATATATATATATATATATATATATATATATATATATATATATATATATATATATATATATGTATATATATATATTGTGAGCCCAAAATGTAAAATACTTGCTGTACAGGAAAGGCCTTTCCAATAAATTTTACGGTGAACTTTTGTCATTCTTTTTTAAGCCGAAAAATCGTAGCCATTCTTCGTCCAAAAAATACATTTATATGAATGAATACAAAAACGGAATGAAAAAAGTAAAGTCATATGAATAGAAGCATAAAGGGAAAAAATAAGAACGTGACAATCTGTTGTGCATTTGTGTTGAAACTTTAAAATTTCTCCGACGCATTCTTCTCCATTTGCTTATGAAGAGGCTGACTAGATACACGAAATTCTATTTTATTATCAAATAATTTAAAGATTTCTTTCATTCCCTCTTTCCCTCTCTTACTTTCTCTCTCTCTCTCTCTCTCTCTCTCTCTCTCTCTCTCTCTCTCTCTCTCTCTCTCTCTCTCTCTCTCTCTCTCTCTCTCTCTCGTCTAACAGTTTTGTTGGAGTTAGGCAAAGAATTACTACTAGCTAGTTCAAAGCTACTATGCAACCTTTAGAAATTTCATAGCCTGTTTTTAGTAGAGAGATAAAACACACACACACACACACACACACGCACACACACACACACACACACACACACACAGCATATGGGCATCTGGCAAACCTTAGATTAGCGTTCCGTTACTTTAACAAGGAATCGTTCAAGACACTGTATACCGTGTACGTCAGGCCCATACTAGAATATGCAGCACCAGTCTGGAACCCACACCTGGTCAAGCACGTAAGGAAACTAGAGAAAGTGCAAAGGTTTGCGACAAGGTTAGTTCCACAACTCAGGGGTCTGTCTTATGAAGAAAGGTTGAGGAAATAGGACTAACAACACTGGAGGAAAGAAGGGTCAGAGGAGACATGATAACGACATACAAAATACTGCGGGGAATTGACAAGGTAGATAGTGACAGGTTGTTTCAGAGAGGGAACACAGAAACAAGGGGACACAACTGGAAGCTGAAGACTCAGATGAGTCAAAGGGATGTCAGGAAACATTTCTTCAGCCACAGAGTAGTCAGGAAGTGGAATGGACTAGAGAAAGATATAGTGGAGGCAGGAACCATACATAGTTTTAAGACAAGGTATGATAAAGCTCATGGAGCAGGGAGAGCAGAGACCCAGTAGCAGACAGCGAAGAGGCGGGGCCAGGAGCTGAGTCTCGACCCCTGCAACCACAATTAGGTGAGTACAATTAGGTGAGTACACACACACAGGAGCCACCAATAACACAGTACGTCTAATTGAAAAGGGAGAGAGAGTAGAGCGGAGGGAACATGATTTGAGGGAACTGAAGAAGATGAGTAAAGAAAGAGGAGACAAAGGCAGAAGACGTATAAGAAATTGTAATAGCGAAGGGTGGATGGGAAATTGTGAAATACAGGCAGGGAATGGAAAAGAGGGAGAATAAAGTCATATGCTGAGACATGATGTTGTTGGTGTTTGATACTGATGCAGCGATATTCCTTAATTATTATTATTATTATTATTATTATTATTATTATTATTATTATTATTATTATTATTATTATTATTATTATTATTATTATTATTATTATTATTATTATTATTATCATTATTATTATTATTATTATTATCATTATTATTATTATTATCATTATTATTATTACTATGATTACTCGTATTATTATTTTATTATTATAATATAATTATTATTATTATTATTATTATTCCTGTTGTTGTTTTTGCTATTATTATTATAGGTGTAATTATAATTGTAGTTATTATTATTTCTGTAATTATTAGTATTATTTATATTCAATCCATCATACTTCCACATACCTAAGAAACCTAAATGCTTATCAATAACATCATCATCAATTTGTGATCACATACCCAAGTTGATTTTCTTGCTTTTTTCTTAGTTTTCAGGAAAAGGATTATTTGGATAAGTCATGTACGTTAAAATACATTCTTATACAGAAGAAATGTACACCATACTTTTGTAGTTCTTAAAACTTCGTATCGTGTCCTATTATTCTCTGGTTAATTAATTATCATTATAAAATAATAAAAGGGAAAAATAATTGTAACACTTTTGTTTTTAAATGTTTTGATTAAAAGAAATGAGAATATATACACTGCGTCATGTTCAATTAAATTTAAAATTAAATTTTTATACTTCCCAAGTAACTAGAGCTTGGCGATTAGTCTCAAATTTTCCCAGTTGTAAACACGAGCTGCATTTAATTGTTCTAAAATAAAGTGCACGTGGGAGACGAGCCTTATGATAACGTGCCGGTCAGTCCAGGTCAAGTGGACCGGTAAGCCAGCGGAAGGCCTCCGTCAGATGACCAAAAGCTCCAGCTCTGGGTCATCATATGACTAAGACCCGCGTCAGGAAACACCTGTCCTGTTTCCTGATAAACATTATACCTACCTAAGAATTATTGTAATTTTTTTTATCTTTACAATTTATTATAAGGTTATTAAAACTAAGGGGTGTCCAACATAATTTTGTTGATAAATATATGAATAAATATCTGAGTAATTTTTTAGCACTCTCAGAAGATCAAGGCTAAAACAAGGGGTGAAATTTCTTCTAGAATTATATCCTCAACGTACTCTAAGTATCGTTCTAAGGAATATATATCCACTGCAAAGTTTCCTTTTCTACGTTCAAGTAGCCGATCCCAGGCTGCTTATAGTCGCTTATAGTATATCAATATACGTGGACGAGATACGTCTCAGAACGTTAATATGATACCTCACAACCCGAATTACTGAACGTCTGGCTAAATATTTTAAAACAGAACAACTGCTAGGTAAATATTAATTTTCAGTTAGAGAAGAATATGACTTTAAAAGTGTTAGTTAGTTGCCCTTTAGACATGGAGTTAAGCTTCAAGGTTCATTATTTTTTTCGCAGTAGTTGTTCATACATATCTATCTATATACTATATTGACTGTGTGGTCTAGTGGTCTAAGGCGTCATGAGTTTTCGCTCACCATGAGACGGGAACAAACCAGCATGGGTTCAGCTCCTTGGCTAGTGCAGTGTTGTAATTGATTAATACCACTCGTTCGTGGGTACAATAATATATATACTAATATATATATATATATATATATATATATATATATATATATATATATATATATATATATATATATATATATATATATATATATTTACATACATTAATATATATTTGTATATGAAAAATATTTACTGCTTTCTCAGAGATAATCCCGGACCATAATACGAAATATGTGCTTGGAACTTTTATCATAAACACAATATACGTGAAAAGTTCAATGTTTCTTTAGTGCAGTTTGTCATTTGACAGAATTAAAATCTTGTAGATCATTTATTGAATTTACGGTTACTGCTTTTTGAGTGTAATTTATCGGTGTGAATATGTTTGGTGAAACAAAGGTGATCCTTGGCCAAGGTGCAACTCTATTACACACAAAAAACTTTTTTTCTTCTTTATTGACTTGACTATTAATCGAGAATATAATTGAACGATCATGAATGAGCTTAAGATTTAAATATCGTTAATTCACAGACACACATACAAAAAGAGCTTTTCCATAGATCCGTGACCATGATATATATATATATAGATATATAGATAGATATATACGAGTGGTACTTAATCCATAACAATACCGCGACTAGCCGTGGATCGAACCCGTGTTGTTTTAGCCTGCCTCATGGTGAGCGAAAATTCACGACGCTCTAACCCACGGGACCATACAATCCTACAAGAATCACGTACCCAGCAGAGCTAGATGTTGTATACCGTGATCCGAGTACATACTATGGAGTGGGTTCGATCCCACGGCTAGTCGCAGTGTTGTTATTCATTAAATACCACTCGTTCGTGGTTACAATACAATATATATATATATATATATATATATATATATATATATATATATATATATATATATATATATATATATATATATATATATATATATAATATTTATATATTTATATATTATATATTATGTGCGTGTATTCACACCTGTTGCTTCTGCTACAACGTTTTGGGAGACAAATTATGATTCTATCTTCCTGCGAATTTTAAAGAAAAAAGAAGGAAAATATTTTCTCGTTTAGGGTAAACTTGAGGCTATCTTAGGAGAGGATGAAGGGAAGAAGTTAGGAGATAGAGAAGAAGTTAGAAGATAGCGAGTTTAGACGTAGCAACTTCGGAGGGAGCTGGGATCATTGCCAGATCTCCCCTGAATATGCCTTCAGGTTGACGGAAGATGAATGAGCGGGCCTATCATAGGTCTACTGAGGAATTTATTACGCGCTAGCTCGCTTTCTCTCTCTCTCTCTTCCCGTAGTAATCATGTTTATTTTTCTTTCTTTATTTATTCAGTGTCTGTCAGACGGTCGCGCATTTTTACTTTTTTTTTGTGATTAAAACCATATATTTCCCAAATTTATGTCAGATAACTTAAAGTAAGCGCTTGTTCCTTCCCGAGAGCGTCCATTTTAACATATGAAGACCAGACATATATCTCTCTAGAGCCACACCTTGTCGTAATAAAGGCAAGTGAGTAGCGTTTGCTATCACAATATAAACTGCTCTTGGCAAACTTAGGATCGAGCCTCCACCACTCTTTGGGCCCAGTGACCTACATAATTCCTACTCTGCCTCAATACTCTGTATTTCAGAACTAGCAGAACTGGAGTTACTATTACTTGGCAAGTACCATCTCTAGGAGCCCATCCCTCAGGAAGGGAATTCGCACCTATTTTTATGCGAGGGGATAAAATAGTACTGAAGATTACCTGAATAAGCTGCGAGTTTACCTATTGGTAAAACATGGCTTTTGCCTTCGTGTTACCTCACTCAGGATTTATAAGAAGGGTTTCCTTTTCGGTTCTTCTTATCTGCAACTTTTCCGCCTTATCAGGTTAACGCGGAGCTAGTCTGTAGTTAGAGTTTTTACAGTTAATTGCCGTAAGTTGAGAGAGAGAGAGAGAGAGAGAGAGAGAGAGAGAGAGAGAGAGAGAGAGAGAGAGAGAGAGAGAGAGTTATGGGGGTCTCAATAGGAAGATGCATCAAGCCATAGTGGCAAACACACACACTTCCATTGCCTCATGAGCTGTTAATTGTATTCCTGCGACGTGTTTAGTATTGCATTTTGAAAGGATGAGACAATTTATATATATGAAAAAAAAATGTTTTTGGCTCTAGAATCTCAAGTATGATATAGTTTAGATCTAAAATGAAATATCACAAGTCTCTGAATCTAGAAAAAAACTCCATTTAGCGTACTAAAACTAATATTATATAAATAAAAACCTTCATCAATTTATATATTATATATATATATATATATATATATATATATATATATATATATATATATATATATATATTATAAATTTGAAATATAATAGAATTTGATGATTCATTTCTAAACACTTCAGATGAAGCAATACATTTTCAAGTGTGTTACTATGTCATTTACAGATATTTAATTAGTTTTCAGATATTTAGTCTTTGAATGTAATATTAATTATTATCTCTGAGAGCTGGATGAAGTATATCTTGTGTGAAAAGTTTAGATGTTAGTAATATATCTGCGAACAAGCTATGCAATATGTAAAACAACCACGGGGGAAGTTAAATGATAGCTTTAGGCCTTTCGTGTTGCTATCAACACATCATCAGGAACTTGCAGTGTTGCAGAAATGAGTAGGAAGTCCATAGAGATTAGTTCAGGGGAACATTTTCTAGCTGTCTCTCGAGAGAGAGAATGAGAAAGAGAGAATGAGAGAGAGAGAGAGAGAGAGAGAGAGAGAGAGAGAGAGAGAGAGAGAGAGAGAGAGAGAGAGAGAGAGAGAAGAGAGAGAGAGAGAGAGAGAGAGAGAGAGAGAGAGAGAGAGAGAGAGAGAGAGAGAGAGAGAGAAATGAGTTATATGTACTGTCATTCTTGACACTTGCAAGCTGAAATGATCACGTCCCTGGACCGAAACGTTGTCTAGTATTTAATCACGTGTCTTTTTAAATCCAATTGTAGGTATGACTTACTAAACATAATACTTCTACTAAGTTGCTGTGACTTCGAACGTACTCGTTCCGTGAACTGGTTTTAAACATGTTATTAGAACTTGGTGAATCTTTGATTCATTCAATGAACTTTAAGTTATGACTTTTAAACAGCGTGAGTAATGCAGTAGATTAAGTTTTGTGACACTTATAAGAAAGAATAGCTAATGAGTCACCCACTCGTGCCTAGGCAGTTAATTAAGTGACGTAAAATCCAATTTAAAATAAATTCCCATGACGAATAAAGGGCACAAATCCGTTGCTGGAACAATTCGCAATTATGCCATAATTCGCAGAAGCAACTTTAGACAAAACGTCGGTCCGCCCTGGACACAGTTGTGTTAAATAATATATTTCAAATTACCGTTCCTATAATGTTGTAAATAGGAAACGTAAATACGACCTTGCCTGCCTTAAATTGCTCAAATTTATTGCTAAACATTACTAAGCTATAAGTTACACATCGTAATTTTTGTGACTATTTATGCCTTTGCAGGGGACACCTTGATGCTGGTAGAGGGATCTGTGTTAAAGGAATATAAACAACCACCCATTTCCTAAAACAAACAAACTGTTTACCTATTATTTCCAAGGCGCTGTATGGCCGCTTCGGTCTGAGCGCTGCCTCATAAATATAATAACGATTCCGACATACATGATGTTTGCAGGAGTGATGGCCCAGTGGTTAGAGCGTCGTGAATTTTGACTTGCTTCCAATGAGGTAGGTTAAAATAACACGGGTTCGAACCCCGGCTAGCCGCAGTTAAGTGTACAGTACAAGTTCTACTGAGATAACGAATCGTTCTGTATAGAGCTTTATCATGACTTAGTTAAACTCTACGAAGAGAAACGTATCTATGAAAGCTTATTGTACATGTGTCTGCCTTTCACCATTGTCGGCAGAACACCGTTGTGATCCTTGTGAATTAGACATAACATACAGTTTTCGTCATTAATTGACTAATTCAGGAAACGATTCCTTTCTTTTGTGCGAAACGTCTTCATAAATGCTGTTTTTATTCACACACTTCTCGACATATTCCACCATCATCATACATTGTAAACCCCGTTCGTAAGAGTTACTCATACTCGTGTCAAAGTACGCGTCCGTGTGTTGCACTCTGACACATGACACATGTATTCCCTGTAGCACGAACAACAAAAAGAGAGCCAGATGACACGTATGTAATTCCAGGAGTGTGACCCGCTCTATATTTTTACCCAAACTGCAAATATTCAACTGCGCGGCAGTACGCTCGGTATTATAAATATGCACATGAATTTCACGCATGATTTACAAGCACTTGCCGTCGCGCAGGCAAAATATTTCCATAGGGGGTAACAGTCATTAGCAGAGCAGCCTGTGATAGCCAGTTATTAGCACAAACATCAAGCAGAGGCTTTAATTTGTGCTAATTACAGTGTCTTCCTGTTGACCGACTTCCCAACCCCAGAAAACAACAGCAAACCAGCTAATAGTGCGATAGGTGAATAAATTATAATTTAGTTCGAACACAGTTCCGCATGCGGCAATTATTTGCGATATTGAACGTGAATAAACATTCCTCTATCATATTTCATTAAATATAATCGACAATAAAGTTCATATAATAACCGTCATGAACAAATAATTTTGTTCGTAAAATTATAATGGGTTAGGGGATTATTCGCTATATTCTGCTCTGTATGGAGGTTTTTATGCATAAATGTTTTGTAGTTCACTTTGAAAAATATTGTATGATTTTTAATAAATAAATAATATATATATATATATATATATATATATATATATATATATATATATATATATATATATATATAAAGGGTTTTAAATGCATTTGATTAGAAGAATGTCCCACACACTCATACAGACACATCTGGAGAATGATGTAGTGGAGGTACGATAAAGCTTTTAGAACAGGGAAAGAGTGGACCTAGTAGCGACCAGCGAAGAGGCTGGGCCAAGACCTGTGAATCGACCCCTGTAACCACAAATAAGTGAGTACAAATAGGTGAGTACACACACACACACACCTTAACACACTCATACGAATACATACACATACATACTCCCATATAGTTCCTTGATAATGTGAGTAGTCACGAAAGCGCTTGGAATTCTTCTATTTTTCATAGTGGTTGTTTTGCATACTCATATATATATATATATATATATATATATATATATATATATATATATATATATATATATATATATATATATATATATATATATATATATATATATATATATATATATATATATATATATATATATATATATATATATATATATATATATATATATATATATATATATATACAGACATACTCCCATATACTCACGTACACACACACACACACACACACACACACACACACACATACACACACACACAAGCACAAAGAAACTTCCATAATCTATTTACCTGTCAAAAACACGCAGTACAAACATAACAACGCACTCCCATCATGGACGTCAGTATCTTCACTGGCGGCAAAAACACAGGAAAAAGTGCACCAGTGTAGAAAAAAACATTGGCAAAATGTATTATTCCTACTTTCCTGAACTCTTGAATTGAAGCTAAATTATTATTATTATTATTATTATTATTATTATTATTATTATTATTATTATTATTATTATTATTATTATTATTATTATTATTATTATTAGTTATTATTATTATTATTATTATTATTATTATTATTATTATTATTATTATTATTATTATTGCTATTATAACTAAGAACTAAATTTTTAAAGATCATAGAGCACCTGAGGAATGGAAATCCCTTTGTCTAATAAAGAATTTTACACACACACACACGTTATTATATATATATATATATATATATATATATATATATATATATATATATATATATATATATATATATATATATATATATATATATATATATATTGTTAAACCAACAAACATCTATACCTGATAGAGAAATTTATCTAGCAGGCACCAGATTCAAATTACTGTACTAGTTATTTTAACAAAAACAATGGCTACCGTTTTGTCTTTATAACAAGGAAAAAACAAACAATTAGTGGGAAAGTAAGACAAGTACGTAATTGTTAGGAATCATTTTTTCCCCGAAACTTATCGCTTAGAGAGTAAGGCTTCACCAACATGAAGGTATCTTGGTTTGTTTACAACGTCATCGCTCTGCTTCCTGTGATGTCTTGTTGCTTGAGTCTCAGTTCTGGAAGTATACAAGTCTATATTAACATGTTTCACTTTTACAGTGTTCTACGTTGTGAATGTGATTGTCTCCAAGCTGGTGGGACTGACCACCTCTACACTACTCCTTCAAGGTTGTGGGACTGACCCCCTCTACACTACTCCTTCAAGGCCGTGGGACTGACCACCTCTACACTACTCCTTCAAGGCTGAGGGACTGACCACCTCTACACTACTCCTTCAAGGGCTGCCCCCTAGGGACTGACCACCTCTACACTACTCCTTCAAGGCTGTGGGACTGACCACCTCTACACTACTCCTTCAAGGCGTGGGACTGACCACCTCTACACTACTCCTTCAAGGCTGTGGGACTGACCACCTCTACACTACTCCTTCAAGGCTGTGGGACTGACCACCTCTACACTACTCCTTCAAGGCTGTGGGACTGACCACCTCTACACTACTCCTTCAAGGCTGAGGGACTGACCACCTCTACACTACTCCTTCAAGGCTGTGAGACTGACCACCTCTACACTACTCCTTCAAGGCTGTGGGACTGACCACCTCTACACTACTCCTTCAAGGCTGAGGGACTCACCACCTCTACACTACTCCTTCAAGGCTGAGGGACTGACCACCTCTACACTACTCCTTCAAGGCTGAGAGACTGACCACCTCTACACTACTACTTCAAGGCTGTGGGACTGACCACCTCTACACTACTCCTTCAAGGCTGAGGGACTGACCACCTCTACACTACTCCTTCAAGGCTGAGGGACTGACCACCTCTACACTACTCCTTCAAGGCTGAGGGACTGACCACCTCTACACTACTCCTTCAAGGCTGAGGGACTGACCACCTCTACACTACTCCTTCAAGGCTGTGGGACTGACCACCTCTACACTACTCCTTCAAGGCTGTGGGACTGACCACCTCTACACTACTCCTTCAAGGCTGTGGGACTGACCACCTCTACACTACTCCTTCAAGGCTGTGGGACTGTCCACCTCTACACTACTCCTTCAAGGCTGTGGGACTGACCACCTCTACACTACTCCTTCAAGGCTGTGGGACTGACCACCTCTACACTACTCCTTCAAGGCTGAGGGACTGACCACCTCTACACTACTCCTTCAAGGCTGTGGGACTGACCACCTCTACACTACTCCTTCAAGGCTGTGGGACTGACCACCTCTACACTACTCCTTCAAGGCTGTGGGACTGACCACCTCTACACTACTCCTTCAAGGCTGAGGGACTGACCACCTCTACACTACTTCAAGGGTAATGGACTAATCACCTCACTTTTACCTCTTCACTGCTTCATATATCTACATACTCGTCACAGTCCTGTATAGGAAAGCGATACAGGACTGTGACACGTCTAATTATTCTACTTGTTAGTATTGCCTCTCAGTATTATGCTGTTATGTACACTCAGTATAGAAACACACATAATATGAGACTAACTACAGTTCCTTGGATCAAGATCCCTTTACTAGCATCAAGAAGTACATGTACACCTCTTTTAAAAGTACACTCGTGTACTTTTAACTCACATAAACTTACGCATGAATCTCAATAATTAATTTTTTTTTGTAAATTCTTTATTATTATTAAAAAATATTTACGTAATTAAATCTGGAAATAAAGAAATGAAAAAAATATAAATAATTTAATTAACATAGACTAACAAATGTATTTGATCAATAATGAAACTACTGGCTGTTATTGTTAAACTTTTCTATATTATTTAACCATTCAGGGAATAAAATGAATGCAACATATTATTTCACCATCCAGAGGATTGTATGAATATGTCAGATTATTATACTCACTCCTGAATAAAATGAATACGGCAAATTATCGATGGTTCACTCTGAAACTAATTTGGCATTCCAGACAAAGAGAGTATCAGTAATTATTGTTGGTCTGCCAAACTGCAGGTGATTGTATGAAAAAGAGTTTTACTCACGCGCGCGCGCACACACAGGATTCATACATAGCTTTAAGAAGAGGTACGATAGGGCTCTTGGAGCGACTAGAGAAGAGGCGGGGCCAGGAGCTATGAATCGACCCCTGCAACCACAACTAGGTGAGTACACACACACACATACAACAGGCCTAGATTCTAATCGACATGTGCCTAGGACAAAAATGGTAACTAACACGTCAGAACTACATAACTAATTCAAGCCTAATGTTTCTTAAATGAGAAAAATACAAATCCCCAGCAGCGTGTCTCTCGAGACGTCCAAGTTCTGACTTTAGAGAGAGTCAAACTGAGGTTCTAGGAGAGACTAGGGAGGAAAGAAGTGCACATGCCTAAGTAGTAGCATCAATGACACATCAATACCTCACTAGTAACGTGATTGCTGACATTAATATGTCAATCTCTCTCTTCCTCTATCTCACTGCATATTTGTCAAGGTGGGTCACATATTTTCGTTTTAAATTATATAATAAAAGTGTTTTCGGAAAAGTAAATTAATTTATGTAGCATCCTTGTTTAAACCTCTCGCATTCACTTCTTTTCAGTACAGGGGGGAAAAAAAGATTTTTAAGAATTATGTTTTTGATGCTCTCTGTAGGAAAAAACACGAACTCTTCTCTGAGACTTTCTCTTCACCTCTCGCTCTCTCTCTCTCTCTCTCTCTCTCTCTCTCTCTCTCTCTCTCTCTCTCTCTCTCTCTCTCTCTCTTGTCTCTCTCTTTAGTATCTCTGATTCCTTTGCTCTTCTGCACTGTTTAGCTCTTCAAATGGAAGTGCTTTGATACTTAGGAATACCTCTTAATTCAAGGAATCGGAGCTACTTTTCCCTTTCTTGAAGCAATCATCGCCCTATTTCTAGCTATTGTATAAACCCCAACGGTTTATTATTAATTTTTTTTACTCCGTGTAGTACACCTTTGTTTTTTGCGTTGCACGTACGAACTTCTTTGTCCTCCATTATAATTTCATTATTCCAACAATCATTCCTCTTTAACCCTGCGCCTGCCCTCCCGTAATCTCAAGCATGTTTGCCCCTTCTAAGTATCAATGAAATCGCACTACAACTACAAACACCTATGAAAACTGAACACAAAAAGTCTACGGAGCCGAATGATATATTACCTAGAATACTAAAATATTCTAGATTAAAAATAATGTACCTTTTACCTTTTATACTCAACACACAATTTCACGTGATTGAACACTAGCTATTATTAAGAAAGAAACAAAAGACACAATACACCATGACTTGTTAATGGTAAAAGTCGAAGCTTCGAAACGTCGTTATAAGGTCTTTCTCCTATGTCTCCTATATCTGAGTATAACCAACGTTTCTCCAATATTGGAAAAGGGAGGTAGTAAGTTTGGATTTGAGAAGGGTGTGCCCAGTGTGGGCCAGTAAGCCTGCTGCAGTGTTCCTCCTTTCTTATGTTCTTATGTAGTCCATGTGTCTTGAAGAAGCCATACTATGTAGTCGAAACGTTTCGGAAATGATGCCACCCTATTATTTTGACACAAAATTGTCCAAACTAATGGAAACTATAAATAGGGACAAAACAGTTAACTTCCCTGAAGACAAAAAACTTTGGATCGAAAAACAACATATGACTTTCGCCGTGAAACATCAGCGCCACCTAGGAAACAGATATGCAACAGCGAGTGTTATGAACCTAGTGACGTGACTTACAACTTTCCTATCTGCATTATGTTTACTTAATGACCAAGAGGTTTATATGCCTTCATTTGACTATTCACGTCTCTTCTAATCGCATAAGTTGCTCTATTACTGGAAAGTTTCGAATTTTCTTTAGTAATGTCTTTATTTAGTTGTCAGTTGTGACCCCTACTCATAAGCAGAGGCCTACTCTTACATCCAGTTCTTTTGTTCGTCAGTCAATGTGAAATTAAAAATGACATTCCGGGTACAGCAGGGCGAAACGTATCATTGCTGTATTAGCAGCAGATGCTGTTAAAGTCTGGTGTTACAATTATTCTTCGAGTTCAATAACTGGGATCCCGTTCCTGGTGCAGCTGTACCCTAATTAGTTTGTGTCAGGGACCTAATTCCGCTAGCGTATGTTGGAAGTCTGTGTTATCAAAAGCCAGTGTCAGGACTTGACTTGGATTATTCATCCAGCCATGGCTCATCATGGGGCTGTTCATCACTTCCTATTTACTGCTAGCACTGTTCATCTAGCCCCTTTCCATCTTCGGGCATTTTTGGTTCATTGTAAGAGCAGCGACTCTTGGTCTTACCCCAGAGCTTACCCCAGAGCTTGCCCCAGAACTTACCCCAGAGCTTACCCCAGAGCTTGCCCCAGAGCTTACCCCAGAGCTTACCCCAGCCAAGTCACGAAGAACACAAAAACACAACACAGTAACTGGAACACTACACAAATAACCCGCACTTAAGAGAAAGTTTCTTTTAAGTGGCGGGTTAATTGTGTAATGTATCCTGAGTGACATTTACATTTTCTATACTTTTCATTCTCTTATTTAAGGGTATAACAAAATCTGCTGATGATTTCCCTGGGATATAAATATATATCCTTCGTTTGTCTAAGTTACTGTATTCATTTTCGTTCTATATCTGGGATTCCAGAGTCGCACCAGAACGTTGGTGAGACAGTACATGAAAATTAGAGTACATACATTAATGTACATATGAAAGATAAGCAACACGAGACAGGACGGTCTATAAAAAGAGACTGGGAAGGACTAGCCATGGTTGAGACAGTTTGCTTAAGCAATATAACTAAAGAAATTGATGGTATAATATTGTACCAGTGACACAGGAAAGACACAGGGGCAGAGTCAGCTTTTATTAGGAAAAATGTATTGTGTTTTTTGAAGCTTAATGAAATAAATTGATTGACTTATAACTTTACATTCAGCGAAACGTTGTTAAAAAAAACATTGCTCTGCAGTACGTATTTATATATAGTTAGACTCTTGTGCAACACTTGGGTATATTTATTATTGAAACGTTTCGCCAGTGGATAGGTTAGGCAAGCGTAGAATTCCACGTATGAACATCCCAAGATGTTGCCGTGCCTGACAGGAATATAGATAAGTGGTTCAAGGAACCGACGTTACAGGGAATTCTACTCTAGGTAACCTATCCACTGGCTGACAAAAACTTACACAATAAAGATACCCATGGTTCTCATGAGCTATTTATCTACATTTTTTGTATACAATTAAAAGATAGGTATATCTATTCCCTTGAACAGGACGTTCTTCGGTGATGTTGAACTTGTGACGGCCAAATTCCCAGGTGGGTAGCTTAGCCACAGCACCCGTACTCCCGTTCGGTGTTCGATTACTTAGTAAATGTGCATGTTAGATCTAATGGAGCTGAATAAATCACGTCAAGTTTAATTAAAACCTACATTTTTAATTAAACACCGACAGCATCGCTACGGCAATGAAGCATTTCTACATTTTATTTTTATCCGAAGCCATTATTGCATGTGCAATTCTACGAGCTCATTTTAACTTTGTTTTTAATGTTTGTCGAGAAATGCTGATTAAAATTTGTTTTCAGAAACAGCCCCATAATTTTAATAATGACACCTTGTAGATGCTTAAGAAATATTTTCAAACTAATATTTTTATATATATATTTTTTAAATATGTAGGAGGATCCAGTCGTACCCTCAAGGAAGATGTGTTGACTCTGGCAAAGGGCTCTTGATTCAAGGAACTGAAGCTACTCTTCCACTCCATGGATTAAACTTAATTAGCTAACATTCCTCATAAGTTGTATGACCTCTGTTAGATTTATACTAATAATAATCAAATTAATAATAATAATAATAATAGTAATAATAATGATATTAATAACAGAAAAAATAATAAGAGATTGATACTAATAATAATAATAATGAGTAGCTTAAAACTTAAAATATCCAAATTAGTTAAATTGTGATTTGTTAATTTATTTTTCGGCCACTGGATTATCAGGATTATCCAAAAGTTGTTTTATATGTAAGTCGTCAGTATCCATAGTATTAACGAGATGCGATCAGTGTAGTACAGACTTCAAGGTGGTCAGTGTAGTACAGACTTCAAGGTGGTCAGTGTAGTAATGACTTCAAGGTGGTCAGTGTAGTACAGACTTCAAGGTGGGCAGTGTAGTACAGACTTCAAGGTGGTCAGTGTAGTACAGACTTCAAGGTGGTCAGTGTAGTACAGACTTCAAGGTGGTCAGTGTAGTACAGACTTCAAGGTGGTCAGTGTAGTACAGACTTCAAGGTGGTCAGTGTAGTACAGACTTCAAGGTGGTCAGTCACAATCCAACACATATCTGGATTCGGGAAATTCTTCTGATGTATGTTCAATCCCGGCTGTGTATCGGTGAGAGGGACACATAATGCACCAGATGCAGCTGTGTTATACTTCTCTCTCTCTCTCTCTCTCTCTATCTCTCTCTCTCTCTCTCTCTCTCTCTCTCTCTCTCTCTCTCTCTCTCTCTCTCCCACACAATAGGATGACTCCGAGGAGCATAATTTTATACGTGCCTTCTCGCTCAATGTGGGGACACGAACCGCTTCTGACACTGTAGAAGCACGTAGCTCCAGCTCCTGACACTGTAGAAGCACGTAGCTCCAGCTCCTGACACTGGAGAAGCACGTAGCTCCAGCTCCTGACACGGAAGAATCACGTAGCACCAGCCTCTGACCCGAGAGAAGCAAGTAACACCAGCCCCGGAGCAGATGCGCTGCTATTTTTTTGTTTTTCATCCTTCTCGTATATTGAGGCACACTAGGCACGATCCTCGTTAAGGTAAACACGACTTGTTGTGTGAAGGAGCGCTGCATCTGACTTGTTTTTAATTCGTAAAGTATGTGTGGTGGGTTATTTTCAGGATTTTGTTCGTGTTTTTGTCCCGCTCAAGAGGGCCTTGGATAGGAAAAAAAAAGTTTTGTAGTTTACTTCACTTGCTTTTTCCAAGAGTTTGTCAGTGACTTGTAAGACTATAATGTTTTATGTATATACATGCATGTATATTTATGTATATACATGCAATAAAATCACAGTAAACAGGTGATATAACAATGTGCAAAATAACCACTGCGACAAAAATAGCGAATTTAAAAGCGATTTCGTGATATATATTTACTGTCGTCGAAAGCACTTGCAAATTATCGTTTCCAAGCACAATAACTTTTTATGAAATATTTAATCTGCCCTTGTGTCTCTACTTCGCAATTCATCGGTATTTTATACCACTTATGAACTATATACCATTTATAAAATTGCGAAACAATTCGAGACACCCAATACCAAAAGTTAGACCTAACGATCTAGTTTGTAAACTCACATTGTTATCACCAGAGCCAGTTTCCATGCTTCGGAAACAGAGAAATGCTGCTTCTTTTATATGCTAGTTTCAAATATTTCGACAGGACAAGAGGTAGATAGGATGTAGTTTGTTTCTCAGCACATATTCTCTATATGGAGTGTGGAATCTGCTCTTATCTGCCTTTCCTATGCATTCCCATGTACAGATAAACGATGTACAGGCATTTCCACGTACTGCATTTATCTGTACATGGGAATACATGTACAGATAAACTGTAGCGCCCACGAACACGAGCTTCTGGTGACAGAGAGAGAGAGAGAGAGAGAGAGAGAGAGAGAGAGAGAGTCATCAATTGGAGATGAAAAGTATTTTTGAACCCTGAATATAAATGCACAACCATTTCCCCTGCCTGCACCATGAGCCTGGTGTCTCAGGTCTCCCAAGGTTATTCATTTACTTAGGTGAGACCCTCGCTGGGTTACTGCAAATCTCCCCGAAGATGCAACTGGAGATGATGGGAATTCCAAAGTTTTTAAAGCATATTTGTAACTTTTGAGTGAGGCATGGTAGATCTTGGGGGTCTCCTGAGAGGTCTTGGCGCTCATTTACTTCCTTCAAGAGGTGAATTCCATCCACGCCATTAAAGAGTATGTTTCAGATGCGCCAGTAAAGGATAAGTTAAAGAGGGACCACCACAGAGTAACAGAGACGCCACTAAAGGGTAACTTCCGGAGGTGATGGCAAAAGGGGCAAGTTCCACAGGTGCTACTTAAAAGTAATTCCCAGAGGTACCAGGAAAGGTCAATTCTAAAAGTACCAGAAAAATGTTAATTCCAGAAATGCCAGAAGATAATTAATTTCAGAGGTGCTACGAATACTTAAGTTACAGCGGCTAGATAGTCTCGCAGTTAAATCTGCAATGAAATAGTTTAACTTCATAAATTATTTTATTGTGTCTTAACCACAATAAGCATATCTTACTTAAATTATTTAATCTCGAAAAACCACCTAAAGTAATTATGATTTAATTACCATTAAATTGCCACATGAATAAAACATTTCTGATATTCCACTAACATTGGAATTCCATGGAAATGCCTAAAAAGGCCATGGAAATTTGATGGAAATGCCATAGAAACGTCTGGGAAAGGCTATGGAAATTTGGAAATTTCATAGACCTGTAATGGAAGTATAAATGAAGCATGGAGACATCATATAGACGTCATGATAACTTCATATAGACGTCATGAAAACTTCATATAGACGTCATGAAAACTTCATATAGACGTCATGAAAACTTCACATAGACGTCATGAAAACTTCATATAGACGTCATGAAAACTTCATATAGACGTCATGAAAACTTCACATAGACGTCATGAAAACTTCATATAGACGTCATGAAAACTTCATATAGACGTCATGAAAACTTTATATAGACGTCATGAAAACTTTATATAGACGTCATAAAACATATAGACGTCATGAAAACTTCATATAGACGTCATGAAAACTTCATATAGACGTCATGAAAACTTTATATAGACGTCATGAAAACTTTATATAGACGTCATAAAACATATAGACGTCATGAAAACGTCATATAGGGGTCATGAAAAAACCTACAATCGTTACGAAAACGTATCAATGCTAAGAAAACGTCCCATGAAAACATTACATAAAAGATATGGGAACGTCAACGAAAGGTCAAGAAAGCCTTTTAGGTTTCCAGTAAGTTGAAAACTTATGGAGTGCAGTGGAGAGAATTCCAGGGGGGTTCCAGGAGACCACCGATGTCTGGAGTGTCATGATAATTCCAGCCCAACACCACTGGATATATTAGTTCTCCTTCCATGACAAATACTCTTACTCGCTCCAGCGAGCTCTTGCCCATTTAGCTACACACTGATCCTTAACGTGTACTCGCCTAGTTGTGGTTGCAGGGGTTAGAGTCACAGCTTCAGGCCCCGTCTTTTCACTAGTCGCTACTAGGTCACTCTCCCTGCGCCATGAGCTTTATCATACATATCATACCTCTTCTGTTGTGTGTGTGTGTGTGTGTGTGTGTAATTATCAGTTTGTTGTAGTTTTTCATAATTTTTCTTTGAAATTTCAATGGTTGTAGCACTTAACACTTTCATTTTTTAATTCATCTCTCTGGTCTACCTTCGTCTGAAGAATTGTTTTTTGCATACCTTCGGCTCCTCTAGTTCCTTTTGCAGGCACCAAGAAGTCTCATTTTCCCTATTCTATCATGCCAATTTATTGCCTTATATGTGGTCATCATGACACCTCTTTTCCTGGTATCTGTGAGCACGAGTAAGTACAGGTCCTTGTGGCAAGCCGCTGGTGACATGTTGCCAGATATTTTTCCTCTTATAACTGCATTTTCTTCGCAGCAGAAAGTTTCTCATCTATTGCTAATAGTTTGCCTTTTATTCCTATTCTATATTTTGCAGTTTCCGAATTAGTCTTTCATGGGTAACTCTTCCAAAAGATTTCATAAGTTTAGATTAATACAATATTATCAGAAATTTCTTGTTTGACCAATTTCTATGACTCTTAAGAGGATGTGTGCGTGCGCGCGCGCGCGTCAGTGTGTAAGCGAGCGCGTTCGTGAGTGGACAAGGTGTGTCTATGTGTGTGTCTGTATTTGTGTCTGTGTGTGTATATATATATATATACACACTTTATTTAATCCCTTTCTAGGAATGAAAGAAGTCTTGACTGGTAATGAACAGGTAACATACAGTGTATTGATAAGCAGTGAACCAAATTAACCAACCAGAACCTTTCAAGAAAAACGCCTTGATGCTGGAGAAGCTATTAGCTCCAATTTCCACGCATGAAGAGCTCTTTAATCCATCAAGGCACTTGAAGGGTAATTAATAAGAGCCTTAAATGCAACCACTGAATCCACAACTCTTTCAGAAGACCCAATCTGCGATTGTCCCACAATGGCCCGAGGCTGCACCACTCAAGGCGGAATGACTCACACGGGTTTAGAGCTTTATATAGATATAATAGTATAAAAGAAATTAAGAAGTTGTCGTAATTGTCTAACAGTCTCTTCGGGGGTTCTGTTCAATGGTGTACCACTTAAACTAATCATGCAAATTGGGCCCCGTTTACTCTCTTTTTATCAAATTGAAACTTTTGGAGTCTGGTTAATTGGCTGGTGTCCGTGTTTTGTTGTTGTTGTTGTTGTTGTTGTGTGTGTACTCACCTAGTTGTACTCACCTAGTTGTGGTTGCAGGGGTCGAGACATAGCTCCTGGACCCACCTCTTCACTGGCCGCTACTGGGTCACTCTCCCTGCGCCATGAGCTTTATCATACCTTTTCTTAAAGCTGTGTATGGAACCTGCCTCCACTACATCGCTTCTCAAGCTATTCCACTTCCCGACTACTCTGTGCCTGAAGAAATACTTCCTAACATCCCTGTGATTCATCTGAGTCTTCAACTTCCAACTGTGTCCCCTTGTTGCTGTGTCCCATCTTTGGAACATTCTGTCTCTGTCAACCTTGTCAATTCCTCTCAGTATTTTATATGTCGTTATCATGTCCCCCCTATCTCTCCTGTCCTCCAGTGTCGTCAGATCGATTTCCCTTAACCTCTCCTCGTAGGACATACCCCTTAGCTCCGGGACTAGTCTTGTTGCAAACCTTTGCACTTTCTCTAGCTTCTTTACGTGCTTGGCTAGATGTGGGTTCCAAACTGGTGCTGCATACTCCAGTATGGGCCTAACGTACACAGTGTACAGGGTCCTGAACGATTCTTTATTAAGATGTCGGAATGCTGTTCTTAGGTTTGCTAGGCGCCCGTATGCTGCAGCAGTTATTTGGTTGATGTGCGCCTCAGGAGATGTGCCTGGTGTTATACTCACCCCAAGATCTTTTTCCTTGATTGAGGTTTGTAGTCTCTGGCCCCCCTAGACTGTACTCCGTCTGCGGTCTTCTTTGCCCTTCCCCAATCTTCATGACTTTGCACTTGGTTGGGTTGAACTCCAGGAGCCAATTGCTGGACCAGGCTTGCAGCCTGTCCAGATCTCTTGTAGTTCTGCCTGGTCCTCTTCCGATTGAATTCTTCTCATCAACTTCACATCATCTGCAAACAGGGACACTTCGGAGTCTATTCCTTCCGTCATGTCGTTCACAAACACCAGAAACAGCACCGGTCCTAGGACTGACCCCTATGGAACCCCACTCGTCACCGGCGCCCACTCTGACACCTCGCCACGGACCATGACTCGCTGCTGTCTTCCTGACAGGTATTCTCTGATCCATTGTAGTGCCTTCCCTGTTATCCCTGCCTGGTCCTCCAGCTTCTGCACTAATCTCTTGTGTGGGACTGTGTCAAACGCCTTCTTACAGTCCAAGAATATGCAATCTACCCACCCCTCTCTCTCTTGTCTTACTGCTGTCACCCTGTCATAGAACTCCAGTAGGTTTGTGACATAGGATTTCCCGTCCCTGAAACCGTGTTGGCCGTCGTTGATAAGTGTGTGTGTGTGTGGAATAGATGTGTTCAGTCCATCACTTGTAGAAAGTACAGCATATGGCCGGAGAAGTGGCTTACATACTGTAGTCAGGTGAGTGGAAGCAGGAGGAGGCGGGGTCACAGTGGGACCATCCACTAGTGTAAGTAGGTCTTCGTCCAAAGGTTGGACAAGTGTTGAAGAATTCCTTGTATTAAGTTCCCATGATATTGCAGTGTTGGACGAAGACTTAGTCACCTGTCTACAGCATATAAGTCACTTCTCTGGCCCTGTGCTGTACTTTCTACAAGAGGTATGGACTGAACACTTCGATTCCAGACTGAGGGACTGATTACCTCAAACTCCTCCTCTCGTTACCCCTCTCTGCTTTGTATTGGACTGATGAAGCCACTGTGTGGCGAAACATTTCCTTAATAAAGACTCCCATTTGTTGCATAAATGTCTCAATCTTCAATTTGTCGTTTTTCAAATCATTTACCACACACACACACACACACACACACACACACACACACACACACACACACACACACACACACACACACACACACACACACACACACACACATGTATGTATAAACTCTTCAACACTTTCGATAAAAAAAATATAGTTCCCAATTCCACAACGTGTAAATATTTAAAAAAAAATCGAAATGACGAAATGATTGATGAAAAAACAGAGTTATTTTCCATGATTTTTTTTTATTCTAGAATGACAAAATTTGAGCATTTCTCACTGATAGCCAGTGATTGATTGTGTGGGTCGAGAAATTAGCCTTTGTTACGTGACTGGTCAATATCAAAACATAGGAATGATGATGTGTGTGTGTGTGGGGGTGGGGGGGAAGAGGTGTGGGGGGTCATTTTCTGATTGTGGGGGAAAGGGGTGGAATGTTGGTGTCTGGTGATGGGGATTTTGGTGGAGGTTTTTGGTTGTAGGGGTGAGATGAAGGGGCCACTGAATTTAGGAGGAAGTATGAATGTTGGTGTCTTGTGAATTCATTAGCTATATTATTTTTACTGCAGTGGTGAGGTTGTATGGAGGAATGTTGGAATGACTTTGCCAACACTGCTCGATCCTCCTTCCATTAACAGCTAAACCAAAACTCCAATTTAGTACTGGCTTTCGAACAGAGTTGTGGATGCGTGGAGCAATCTTCCGAGTAGGGTGATAGAGGCTAGGACCTTGGGTAGCTTAAAAAAAAGATTGGATAAATATATGAGTGAGAGGAGCTGGGTTTGATTGGAGTCGTTGATACGGGAGTAAATTCTTGGGTAGTGGTGGTTTTGATAAGGACCTGTCTTATATGGGCCAGTAGGCCTTCTGCAGTGTTCATCCATTCTTTTGTTGTTATTTTGTTATTCCAAAAAGTAAATAATGGAAAATCATTAAGCATACACAATATGAAGGTTCTTGCTTAACTCCTGCTAACATTTTATCTGAGAAACTTGCGAAAGTTTTACACTTACAGAACAAAGACTGACAGCAACACACACACTATACAGTGAAAGCACTGATAGAAACATATGTGTAGTAGAAAGACTAATTTAGCAACTATTTTCCACCTTAAACAGAGCTTCGTCAACTCTATTATCAAGCCAGTATCATCATTCAACTAATCAAGTCAATTATCAGGTTCGTTATCAAGTCATTTATCAAGTCAGTAAACAAGGGTGACTCTGCACTTATTTACTTCAAACCAAAAAAAGTAGATTTTCTCGATGTCCCAAGGGTTCAATTTTACTCTTGTAAGAAGAGCAGCTTATGGAAGGTAGCAAGCAGGGCTTGAGGAAGACTTCTACGACTCATCTTAAGTCTTCCTCGACACCACTGGTTGTAAAACTCAGTACCAGACACAAAGTACATTCACTCCCTCGGTGTAAAGCACTCTCCCTGATTGCCTCTTCCTCCCTTCGTATCTCCAATTTATTTCGAACCTCCATTCGTCCCAGTTCGAAATGTCATTTTCAGTATTGACTTGAACATGTTAGAGAGGCTGGTGGCATTGCGTACGGAATCGAAGCCCGCTCGCTACTGCACCACAAGACGGGCATCCATCGGAAGTTTTACCGTAGCTGTTCCTTTCGATGCTGCATTATTCCACACATCAATTGAAATAGTGAATTTATTATTAATATTAACGGTAAATATTGTTATGTAAAAAGTACTTTGTTGATACATTTGTAAACTATGTAAAATTAGTTTACAGGTTTTTGCAATGGTAGTTTCCTCTTCCTATAATGGTATAGGAGTTTCACTTATTTACAATGGTAGTTTCAACCATCCAACAATGGTAGCTTCATCCATTCAACAATGGTAGTTTCAACCATCCAACAATGGTAGCTTCAACCATCCAACAATGGTAGCTTCAACCATCCAACAATGGTAGCTTCAACCATCCAACAATGGTAGTTTCAACCATCCAACAATGGTAGTTTCAACCATCCAACAATGGTAGTTTCAACCATCAACAATGACAGCTTCAACCATCCAACAATGGTAGCTTCAACCACCAACAATGGTAGCTTCAACCATCCAACAATGGTAGTTTCAACCATCCAACAATGGTAGTTTCAACCATCCAACAATGGTAGTTTCAACCACCTACAATGGTAGCTTCAACCACCTACAATGGTAGTTTCAACTATCCAACAATGGTAGTTTCAACCACCTACAATGGTAGCTTCAACCACCTACAATGGTAGTTTCAACCATCCAACAATGGTAGTTTCAACCATCCAACAATGGTAGTTTCAACCATCCAACAATGGTAGTTTCAACCATCCAACAATGGTAGTTTCAACCATCCAACAATGGTAGCTTCAACCATCCAACAATGGTAGTTTCAACCATCCAACAATTGTAGTTTCAACCATCCAACAATGGTAGCTTCAACCATCCAACAATGGTAACTTCAACCATCCAACAATGGTAGCTTTAACCACCAACAATGGTAGCTTCAACCATCCAACAATGGTAGCTTCAACCATCCAACAATGGTAGTTTCAACCATCCAACAATGGTAGTTTCAACCATCCAACAATGGTAGTTTCAACCATCAACAATGGCAGCTTCAACCATCCAACAATGGTAGTTTCAACCATCCAACAATGGTAGTTTCAACTATCCAACAATGGTAGTTTCAACCATCCAACAATGGTAGTTTCAACCACCTACAATGGTAGCTTCAACCACCTACAATGGTAGTTTCAACCATCCAACAATGGTAGTTTCAACCATCCAACAATGGTAGTTTCAACCATCCAACAATGGTAGTTTCAACCATCCAACAATGGTAGTTTCAACCATCCAACAATGGTAGTTTCAACCACATACAATGGTAGTTTCAACCACCTACACTGGTAGTTTCAACCATCCAACAATGGTAGTTTCAACCATCCAACAATGGTAGTTTCAACCATCCAACAATGGTAGTTTCAACCATCCAACAATGGTAGTTTCAACCATCCAACAATGGTAGTTTCAATTATCCAACAATGGTAGTTTCAACCATCCAACAATGGTAGTTTCAACCACCTACAATGGTAGTTTCAACCACCTACACTGGTAGTTTCAACCATCCAACAATGGTAGTTTCAACCATCCAACAATGGTAGTTTCAACCATCCAACAATGGCAGTTTCAACCATTCATCAATGGTCGTTTCAACCATCCAACAATGGTAGTTTCAACCATCAGACAACATAAACTTACTAAACTGTTTACTTAGGTTAAAAACCTGATATTATATTTTCTCGAAGTCGACGATCGTTTTCGAAAAAAATTTAAAAGTGACATTAATTAGCGAGAATGTAATTAGATGTTGCTCTGCGATGCAAAATTATGCTGATGCTGAAGACTTTCATATATTTCCATGAATTTTTTAGTCATAATTGAAAAATTTGTAAATTAAATATGAAATTGTATGTGCGTAATCTTAATGCGCAAATTAATTTATATTTCACGAGGGGGGGGGGTGTACAAAATGGGGGAAAATTGCATTTTGTGACCTTTATATATCTCGCAGTGCCACTCAAGAATATTTCTGGAAGTTTGGGGTAAGAGATATACTTAAAATCTGAGGAATGTATTAATAGATAGCGCATAATATGCAGTAAATTATACGTAACTTAGATATTTGTAACCTGAGGGAATTTATAGCTAGAATACCTGTAATAATAGTTATTTGATTATTATTGTTTTATTATTATTATTATTATTATTATTACAAAAAAATAATAATAATAATTAATGATAATTATTATTTAATTATTATTGTTTTGCTATTATTTATATTTAAACACTAATATTACTTTTATTATTATCATTATTATTATTATTATTATTATCATTATTATTATTATTATTATTATTATTATTATTATTATTATTACTATACTACTACTACTAGTACTACTTTTTCTAAATATAATTATAATAATAATAATAAAAAAATTACCAAATAATCATAACAATAATTCCAATAATAAGTAACAACTCTTACAAAGGTTGAAACTAATCATACATGGAGCAAACAGGATCAAAATTTCAACAACATGAAGAGAAAACATGTCACTACAGGAGGATTTTTTTCATTCAACACTACAAGCTGTCTCTGCTCTCCCCTCTCTCCCACACTTTACACCAGATAAAAAAGCTAAAAAAATTAGAAGACCTTGATAGCATACATATATTTAGCCATGCGCTGAGTTTAAAGAGGATTGGATCCTTTCCAGCGATGAAAACAATATATTGAAAAGCTTTTAGTGGGTCCAGATATTTGACTGTCAGCTGAGAAGGTTTAAAATTCATCTCTAATGGAAAACTAATTTTCGAGGGTATTTTAGTGTCAATATGGCCGAAAGAGAGAGAGAGAGAGAGAGAGAGAGAGAGAGAGAGAGAGAGAGAGAGAGAGAGAGAGAGAGAGAGAGTCTTACAGTCTCTTTTATTCTAAGGTGACAAGCATTTAAACCCACAAAAGAGATCCTCTTGCAGTGATTGCATTCCTTCTCCTTCGAGGATCTTTTGATCTCTGGACTTTCTTATGACCCGGGAAAAAATATTTTGATGAACATGATATCAAGTGTAAGCTCTTGGGTCTTAATGAGATCTTATTTTGAAAGTTCCAGGAATTTAATTCAAAGGAAGCAGTATCGTCTGCCTCCAGTTGCTTCCTTAATTATGCAATTTAAACTGACAGTGTAATATGTCTTGACAATGAAATATTAACTTAGATATAACCTGACAATGACATAGTGATAATGTAATATAATCTGTCAAGGCAGTCTCACCTGACATTTTCAGTGCTGTCAAATTTTATTTCACGCTGAACCCTGAATGTCAACAGCGTGATCAAAACGGCGAGCTGAAGGCAATGGAGGAAAGAAAGAAGTAACAGAACAAGCTTATAATGGGACAACGTTTCGCTTTTCATGACTTGATGAAGTCTAACGTAGAGAGAAACACTGCCCCAATAATAATTTGCTCTCTAACTAGTCTTTTGTTAGCTGTTTCAGTCGCAGCCTGACCAGCTTCTGAAAAAAGCTACTCAAATCTCTAATATATTACACGTCTTTGCAAAGTATAATCTATTTTTTACTTTTTTTTCGTGGTTGTCACAGCATTATTAAGTTATCTTCCTCGAGATCGTAAAGAATTTATTGCTAAAAACAGCTGACATATCTGACATTGTAGTTTGACCAAATGTGACCTTGTTAAAAATAAATCTTAGACATTAATATATCTTTCGTGTAATACATCGACTTTGATAATCCATAACGGACCGAAGAGTCGCCAAGAAGTGTTGTATAATTGAAGGGTTAAATTAAGCAAATTTTCTATAGTTTATATAAAATGAGAAACCTTGATATTTTGCACTTTTGTTAATTTTTTAAGGGTTATCCTTGAAGTTTCAGGAAATCTGAATTTTTAGTTTAAAGTGAGAGTTCCTGATCTCAAAAATTTTAATGTTGTGATTTTTCCCCCTAGACTGATGGTGTCTGGCCTTCGCTCTGTCAACATGATATTTTCTTAACCTATCCTTATGATCTTTCTGGAACTTTTATCCTGGCCATTTCAGACCATTTAATACCCAAATCTGAATTCCCAAGCGGCTCCATTAGAGTAACCTACCTTGACCTTCATGACCGTGTTTGACCTCACCTCATGACCCACCTCAAACCTTAGTCCTAACTATTCCAAATCTTTTCTTTAGAAAGCAAAGTTAAATTCCGAGTAGTGGTTAGATTTTATTTCCCCTTTTACAGGGTTATGGCCCCGCTAGCTCTCTCTCCAGCTGCCTTTACGAACGCTGGTCATGCGCCACAACCAATGTTTCTCGGCTAAAAATATTGAAATTTGCAATTTGTGTATTGCATTGTCGTCAAAATGTCTCCTTACGAGAGGCAACACCGGCAAACCCAGTGACAAATGAACGAAAATGGGAAAAATGAACGGGGAAAAAGTGGATCGTTTTTTTTGTGTGTAAGTGTTCACGTGGTATTGGGTACGTGACTCGTCGTCTTTCTTCTTCTTCTTCTTCTTCTTCTTCTTCTTCTTCTTCTTCTTCAGTGAACATACACGTAGAGCTTACTTTAATCCCACTTTTTTGGGATTACCGTATTTTTGACTGGTGGTGAACATGTCACACTCAGCCTTAATAATGGCGCTTCGTGTAATCGACAGACTTTAAACCCAAACCAATTTAACAAACACAACAAGAATAAAAAGATAATGATTACGATAGCAGTAATCCACATTTAGTTTTAAAAGCGAATTGCACACACACACACACACACACACACACACACACACACACACACACACACACAACACACACACTCACAGTCATGAAGATTGGGGAAGGGCAAAGAAGACCGCAGACGGAGTACAGTCTAGGGGGCCAGAGACTGCAAACCTCAATCAAGGAAAGAGATCTTGGGGTGAGTATAACACCAGGCACATCTCCTGAGGCGCACATCAACCAAATAACTGCTGCAGCATATGGGCGCCTAGCAAACCTAAAAACAGCATTCCGACATCTTAATAACGAATCGTTCAGGACTCTGTACACTGTGTACGTTAGGCCCATACTGGAGTATGCAGCACCAGTTTGGAACAAACATCTAGCCAAGCACGTAAAGAAGCTAGAGAAAGTGCAAAGGTTTGCAACAAGACTAGTCCCGGAGCTAAGGGGTATGTCCTACGAGGAGAGGTTAAGGGAAATCGACCTGACGACACTGGAGGACAGGAGAGATAGTGGGGACATGATAACAACATATAAGATACTGAGAGGAATTGACAAAGTGGACAGAGACAGAATGTTCCAGAGATGGGACACAGCAACAACGGGACACAGTTGGAAGTTGAAGACTCAGATGAATCACAGGGATGTTAGGAAGTATTTCTTCAGTCATAGAGAAGTCGGGAAGTGGAATAACTTGGGAAGCGATGTAGTGGAGGCAGGTTCCATACATAGCTTTAGGGAGAGGTATGATAAAGCTCATAGAGCAGGGAGCGTGACCCAGTAGCGGCCAGTGAAGAGGCGGGGCCAGGAGCTATGACTCGACCCCTGCAACCACAACTAGGTGAACAACTAGGTGAGCACACACACACACACACACACATACAAACACACACACACACACAAACACACACACACACACACACACACACACAGTAGGGACGCCGTGCGTGTCAGTCGCAACTTGTAGGGCTCCGTGAATATAAGTGTTTTTGAGGGCTACACAAGGGTACTGCAGGGGTTATCAAGTGTGTCAGGGTAGTGAACAACCCTTGAAGTGATTTACGAGTTGCCCTGAACCACATAAGTGTGCGAAGAGCCATAATTTTATAAGTGAACTAGAAATAAATATTTGGTGGCGGGGTCAGTGGGCCTAGTGTGCTCCAGGCGACGTTGCCACGTGTGTCACCCTAGATAATAAAGTGAAATAAATATGTGACAAGTGAAAGAAATACAGTGAATAGGTTACATTATATATCTACAAGAAACGAAAGTGGATATACGCCAGAACATCACATCGAGTTGGACAATCTACAGGAATAC